>JAQQSO010006291.1:0-11413 GCA_028658305.1 Pachyuromys duprasi
CAGCCCTGAGGAGTCAGGATAAGCTGGGGTTGGATGGAAGGGAAGGAGGTCCTCCCCTGTTGGTGGACTTGGAGGGGGTGGGGAGGAGGGAGATGAGGGAGGGAGTGGGAGGGTAGGAGGGACTGAGGGAGGGGGCTAAGCCTGGGATTCAAAGTACCTAACCTGTGATTGAGATAAAAATAAATAAATTAAAAAAATTTTGTGTATGTGGATATGTGCAGATGTGCACATGCCACTGTGCTAGATGTAGAAGTCAGAGGCAACTTGAGGAAGTCAGTTCTGTCCTTCCATTGTGTAGATCCTGGGAACTGAACTCAAGTTGTCAAGCTTGGTGACAAGCTCCTTTACCTACTAAGCCATCTCACCAACTCTCAAGGGATTTCAGGATTCATCAGCTTTGAGAAAGTCTCATTTCCAAAGGATTAAAAATATTCACAGCGTGACTTAATTTTATTTATTTATAACATGCTCTTATATATTATAGTTCAGCATTTTTCTCGTTTCTCCCATCCAACCTTCCCTTTCCCTCTCCTCTATTAGTCCAGTTCTGTAAACAATTTCACTTTTATTTTCATTTAAAATATACATCCATGGTTATACGGGGGTGGGTGGCAATTTTTAGACAGGGATTCTTTGTGTAGCCTTGGCTGTCCTGTTACTCTCTCCATAGACCAGGCTGGCCTCAAATTCACAGAGATCTGCCTGACTCTGCCTCCCAAGGGCTGGGATTATAGGCACACACCACTTCTGCCTAGTGTGTTTTGTTTGTTTGTTTGTGTTTTGGGCAGTTCAACTGGCCTGCCCTTAGGTGCCACATAGGTGACAATATCCTATGTCACCACCTGCATTCTATGTCATTACCTGGGCCAGGTGCTTCAGATATAACTGATCTGCCACTCACACCCACTCTTTCTGCTTTTCCCTCTGCCTTGACTTCTCCCCCTTTCTTGGACACCCTTCCCATCTCTCTCTTCTCTCTGCCTCTGTTTCTGTCTTGGGGACCTCCACCATGTTCCTCCCCTTATTTCCCCCATCTCCCTCTCTCTCTCCATCTCCATCCAATAAAACTCTTTTTATAACAGATCTGTTGTATATGTGTGGCATTTGAAAATATTCTCTAACATTGGTGGTCCATGTGAAGAGAGGTCTTCTGGTAATGTTTTTATTTTTTTCAGTTTTTTAATTTATTATTTTATTTATTACAGTTTATTCGCTTTGTGCCCCAGCTGCAGCCCCCTCCCTTGCCCCCTCCCTATCTTGCCCTCCCTCCCTCTTCTCCTCCCATGCCCCTCCCCCAGTCCACTGATAAGGGAGACCCTCCTCCCCTTTCATCTGACCCTAGCCTATCAGGTCTCATCAGGGCTGGCTGCATTGTCTTCCTTTGTGGCCTAGTAAGGCTGCACCCTCCTCCCCAGGGGTGGTGATCAAAAAGAGCCAGCCACTGAGTTCATGTCAGAGACAGTCCCTGTTCCCATTACTAAGGAACCCACTTGGAGACTGAGCTGCCATGGGCTACATCTGTGCAGGAGTTCTAGGTTATCTCCATGCATGGTCCTTGGTTGGAGTATCAGATCGAGAAAAGACCCCTGTGCCCAGACTTTTTGGTTCTGTTGCTCTCCATGTGGAGTTCCTGTTCCCTCCAGGTCTTTCTATCTTCCAATCACTCACACCTGCCCCTCTGCCCATGGTTACCCAGACTTGAGCAGCCGCCACCATTGGCACTGCCCTGTGCTCTGCGCACTGGGGACAAGGTGGCTCACTTGGACTCTGGGCTACTCCCTTCCGCACCATGGCACATTGGCTTGGTCTAGGACCTACGAACGCTGCGCTAGAACCGGCAGGAAGAGACAGGAACGCTATAGCACCTGTACCAGCCTGTTGGAACGGAAAAGGATACTGCCTGCACCAGCCGCTCCTAAGGTTTGCCCGTTATCCTAAATTCTACTTTTGGCTGAATTCTATCATATGGCTTTTTTCCCACGTGGACTCACTCCTCCATCCCCCCTCTGGCAGCTGGCTGCAGGATTCCAGAAGTGGGTGCCCCTCCCCCACCTTCTAACCGTTAAAACTTAAGATGACAACATGGAATGAAACAACAGTTATAAGTCTTCTTAGTCATAATTAAATCTCTGTTTATCATCTTATCTCCCTTTCGACTAACAAGTCTAAACAACAAGTCTCATTTTAAATTGGTATGGATTTTTATCTAAAGTTGAAATTATATTTTTACAACATGTTACATGTATGATTCAACCCTGCCTGGCTCAAAACTATTTTATACAATGCTGAAATTTCAAGATTATAAAGGTCTTTTCAGACTAACAAATTAATTTAAAGTGTATGTATAACAACCTATTTTTTAAAACTAGTTCTTGGATACATAAATAAATGCTTCTCCTGTCTGTGATCTGGGTTCACCACTAGGCTTTCTGGCCAATGGGACTTGGTATAACAAATTCAAATGTAATTTTGAAACTATTTCATGCTGTTCTACTGTATTGCTGATTCTAAAACTTGTAACTCAGGGTTATTACATAAAAAGTCTTTGCCTAGATACCCTTAAACTATATGGTATGATTCCATGGAAACTCTAAATTGAGATCTACTAATTTTAGAGACATTCATTTGTTTACAATATTAAAGTGTGGTCATTATGCTCTATCTTCACTCTCAAAAAGGTAAAAATATATTTGGTCTTGTTTTCTGAATATGGCAATATTATTACTCTATAGTATAGTCTTAGACTTTTATAAGCGACAGACTTTTTATAAGCTAAATCATACAGAAAACTGTTATGCTCTCTCTCTTTATAGACTATATTTATGGCTTTTAAGGCTCCAACTTAACAGGGATGAAATCTAAAGTCCTGATATTTGATGGCTAAAAAATGAAAGTTAATAGTCAGTCATCTTGTAGATGATCGTGTCCTTTAACGTGTACAAAAATATATTTATAGTCCTATAGATGCAAACAGGATCTCACTGCAATCTTAACTAAACAGCTGAGGATGGTCCCTGAACCCCCATACAGAAGTTGGTAAAAACGATTTTTTAAGGGCCAAGAGGAGCCTTTCTGACAGGCTCAGCTACAGCAGGAAACTATGCTCCAGGCCTTGGCGGCTGCCCTGAGGCTGTCGGCATTCCCACAGAGAAAACAAGAGGTCTGCAGCGTCCCATCCCACAGGGGTTCAGCCTAAGTCAACTCCGACAGGGACCTGTTTCAAACGTAGCTAGGAAGAACAAGCCATGCTCTTCTTGCCAGCATACTGGCCTCTGGAAGTCAACATGCTCCCATGCAGGCTTGTCCTCTGTGCCCAGCCATGGAGGCTCAACCAGAACAAGGACCACAGACACTTCCAGCCTTTAATCCCCTTGGCCTGGTGGAGGACAGTTGACTCCTAGATTTGATGACCTCCACCACTCTTGCCAAACCCAGGGTTTGGCAGGTCTGTTTTAACCTCACACTCAGGTCCTGTGGTCATATTGCCAACTTCTGTCTTGGGGGGCTTCAGATGCCTTCTTGGTTTTCCTTACATGCAGCAGGCCAGACCTTAAGCCTCATTCCTAGAGCTGCTACTCTGAAGTCTAGACACACTCTACTTTATTACCAGACTCAAAACAAACCAAATCAAAACAGAACAAAACAAAAACAACCCCAAAACCAAAAACCAAAAACCAGGTCTCAGATGTAACCTTTTGCCATTCCTTTAGCTAAAGGACAGTGAAAGCTCCCAACAGTCTCACCTATGTCCCATTGTAAATTAAAAAAAAAAGCTCCTAAGAAAATGTTGGAGGGCCTAAGAAGATGTTTTAAAGGTGATAGATGCAAGTTATGAAGGTTGGAAGGTCTAAGGTGATTTAAGGCATCCTAAATAAATAAAAATGCTTCACAACAGGAGGTGGTTGCTATGCTACTGTTGTATTAACTGTCCAGAGATTTGACATTTATCACTAGAGCACTGATTCATTAACCTAACTGATAAAAACATTTTTACTATATGATGCACTATCATGGCTCCAAGCTCAAGATTTTAAATCTCCTTTGATTTGTTTTTTAAATATAGACTTAAAGGTTGTTTCTCATCGTGCTAGATTTATATTCATTCAGTCTTCTGGACAGAGAGAATAAGCATCTCTTGCATGATGTGTACTCATACTAAAAGTCAAGATCAAGTGAGCTTTTGCCCCTTCTATCTCAGGAAAGGCATCTCCTTTTCTAGAGCTCACCTCAAAGAATGTTCATGCTTTTAACCCAGGGTTATTTCCCAAGCCTCTCCTTTGCTAAAACACAAAGCTGTATATCTACTGTCTTTTTCTATAATGTATATTTCCCCAAAGATTACAATGATAATGCTAATATGTCTGAAGTTTTATCTCCTTTGTAAAATTATAAAGGGATTATTGTAAGCTGCAGGAAATCCACCTGAATCCACCTCAGTTCAAGAGGAATCCAGATAAGTACTGTCAATCAACAGTCTAAGTTTCCTGCCTATTGCCTATCTTAGAGGATTCCTCACTCCTTTTCCTGCTTTTGGGACTCCCCCTTTCTGGCTACCTGCACCCAACACTGGCTGACTGGTGAGTCTTTCCTTCTGGTTGGCATAAATACTTCCTACAGCTCTCACCAACCTACATCCAAAACCTTCATCTAGGACCTTTTCCCTTTGAGTGAGATGTCTACCAGAATGGTTCTTCCTTCTCTCTCTCCTTGTCTACAAAATCCTATCACAAGATAACTGTGTCTGCTATGGGCGACTATGTCCTTGGTCTCTGACAAGTACTGACGAGCTGTTGGAACAGATTGTACTAATATAGTGAGTCAAACCTTGCTCTTGGGGTGCCTTGACGGGTCACTGACTCCTACCTATCCAATGGGAATAGTCCATTCACCTACCCCACCAGATACTCCTCTGGGATGTCTTCTGGAGAATTTCAGATTTCTACACCTAGTGTCTGCATTAAGGGCTTCTAAGTTCACATGCCTCTGAAACCAAACTTGGCCTCAGTATCCCTTAGATGACAAATCCAAAGCAAAATCTTTTTAATTACTGCCAGTGATTGGGTAAATGAAGTTTCCCTATGTTCAAGCTTCTCTTTGTTCTCAAAACTTCCCTCTCTGCTCACTCTCCCAAAAAGTTTCAAATGTACACCTAAAAGGAATTTTTCCCCTAACCTACTTAACTTTGTCTTCTGCCCGTATATATGTTTCAGTATCCTGCCAGACTCAGGGGTTTCCTACAACTACAACAGCGCCAAAGCAGCTACTCACAGTTGTGCCAGCTAGACCTTCACTTTCCCTCCCAGCCACAGATGTTCTCAGATTCTGGACAGCAAACACAGCAGCCTGCTCTTCCTGGACATGGCCAACAGCTCTGCCTTTTGGCCTCCCTATCACCGCCCCAGTGTCGGCAGGAAGTAGCCAGAAAATAATTCTTCTCCCCTTATCTATTTATTATCAACAAAGGCTGGAATGGTATGCTTCAGGACAAATAGTCCAGGTTCTTCCAGCATTCCTCAGTCCCTGTCTGCTGCTTGGGATGGCTGGCAAACCACACCCTCTACCCTGAATATTCTGGGGCAGGGGCTTCTCTTCCTCTTCACCATATAATCCAGACATTTTGGTTCTCTCTCTGTGTCTCTCTCTGTGTCTCTGTCTCTCTCTCACTCTCTCCCTTGCATGGCAGCCAAGAGCAGCTTCCAGTGAATCTACATTTATATACTTCAACTTGCCTTGCATGAGAAGTAGTCCAACAGCCTCATTCCTTCCTTACCACCTTGCCCTAGTTCCTCATTTTTTAATTAAAGAAAAAGGGAAGAATGTTATGTTGTACAGGCAATTCAACTGGCCTGCCCTTAGGGGCCTTTAGGGTCCTGACAACATCCTATGTCATCACCTGGGTCAGGTGCTTCAGATATAACTAGTCTACTACTCCCATCCACTCTCTCTCTCTGCTCCTTCCTCTGCCTTGATTTCTCCCCCTTTCCTGGCCACCCTTTTCTATCTCTTTCTTCTCTCTGCACTCTCTCTGCCTTGGTTTCTCTCCTGGGGGTCTCTACCATGTCCACCCCTCTCTCTCCATCTCCATCCAGTAAGACTATTTCATGTCAGATCTGTTGTATATGTGGCATTTTTCAATATATTCTAACAGTAACAAGGTACTGTAGGGTGTAGACCTACTTCTGGACAGAAACCCTTATTATTTGTCAGTCATAAGAAAAACAAATTTCAGAGCAATGGAAATTAGTTTTGTGTAGCTGTTGCCATGGGTCTCAGAACACTAAGAGATGTGTGCCAGAGAGTGGAATGGGAAAAAAAAGGTGTTAAATTATTTCTTATTTATTTCACTCAGGAAAAAAGAGTCACTTTGTAGATATAGCTCTGATCTCTCCAGACGAGGTACAGAGTTTGGGCTACAGGGAGATGGAAAAGGTGAGTCATAGACAGGATCATAGGGAATTCTCTAGAAAGCATGAGCTAGAAAAATAGCAAAGACAAAGGCCCACTTTTCACTGGTACAGCCTAAGCAGAACAGGCTGCAATCCACCACAACACAGAGGAAGCTAGTTGCTGACGAGGAAGGATGAGCAAGTAAAATGAAGTCAAGAGCAGAGCTCTTTCTAGATGGCATTGGGAAGCATTCTCTTTGGATGAATCCATAAACTTGGCACTTGCAGGAAAGGATACATAATAAATAAATAAATAAATAAATAAATAAATAAATAAATAAATAAATGAATGAATGAATGAATGAATGAATGAATGAATAAATAAATAAATAAGAACAAAAAAACCATAAAAAACCCAAAACTTCAGAGAGTTGCATACCACCTTTAAAAATCATCGCTTGCTTATAAATTGCCCATTTTTAGCTTGTCTTTTCTGAAAAGTCATGTTGACCTTCCTACCACGCCAGTTAAAGCTCTTCCATCTTGAATATTAGGGTTAATTTATTCTCCTCCTTATAAAGGAGAGAGAGAGGACTTTCCTTCTGTCCTAGTTAGACAGTCCTGTCTATGAATGAGCCAACTCACAGTCAGAGTAACAGGGCACGGAGCATACGGTTTCATTATGTTTTACTGTTGCATTTCCCTGTATGAATAGGATATCATAGAAACAAAGTGAAGGCTGGAGAGATAGAAAAGTTGGTAAAGTATTTTACAAACTCCTGAGCAAGGGGACCTAAGTTCAATCTCCAGAACCCTTGTGAGAAGCTGAGCTTCTTGGTGGGTACTTGTAAATCTACTTCTGTGGAGGCAGAGAAATGCAGAGACCCGGGGCTCATGGGCCAGCCAGCCTGGCCTACTGGGTCAACTCCAGGCCATTAACAAATAAAGTGGATGGCCTTCCTGTTTTGAAGAATGACATCTAAGGTTTTCTTTGGGTCTACACACACACACACACACACACACACACACACACACACACACAGAGAGAGAGAGAGAGAGAGAGAGAGAGAGAGAGAGAGAGAGAGAGAGAGAGAGAGAGAGAGAGAGAGAGAGAATGAGCGAGTGCTCTGAATCTGGAACAGTCTACAATGGGTGAGAAAAAGTACGAGTCTTTCTCAGATATTGCAAGGCATACAACATGAGCTTCTGTGAAGAAGGGCTAACAGGAAGGTAAACACACATGTAGTTAATGTATGCTGTAAATGCCAGCTATGCTTCCAAAAGGTGCAAGTCAGAGAAACAGGGAACTCTGTGTTGTTCTATTAAATGTGATGCAGAGCTCAGGAGTCAAATGTCTTTGAACAGTAAGCTACGTGCAGCTTAGCAAGACTGTGTGCTCAAGATGTTCTCCACAACCATTCTTCAGAGGCAAGGACATCATTTTCTTTTTGTAGCAGAAGGGCGTCTTTGGACAGTGTCATTATGCCCTACATTGTGAAATGTCAGCTGCGTTTTACAGTCTGCTTTTGGGGAAAGAAGGGACGAAAAGAGTATGATTGCCAGCATTTCTTTCTCAAATGTCAGTGTATTTGAGGGGTTCTATCATGTCCTGATCACTTGCAGACCTTATTCTTATCTCAGTTAAGGGAAACAGTGGCAGGTTCAGGCATGCGTTCACTTGTGGGAAATCGGTCTTTCCTGGAAGAAATGAACAGGAACAGATAGGAGATACAATGGCCACTAAAGAGTTGGGTCTAGTTTTCCTCTTGTGACAGATAGGAGTTGAATTTTTCCTGGTTGATGCTAGGATTATCTTTTGGAGAATCCATCTTTCAATGAAGGGCATCTTGAGACAGACTGTTCCTCATCATTCTTGTTTCTCAACTGCCTTCAGCTCAAAGCAATAAACACAGTAATATCTTGTTGGGTGGGCACTGTCTGCACTGAGGACAGTTCTGTGTAACAAATCTGCACTCTTCTAAAAGAGTTATTTTTCTTTACTTCTTTTTCTTTTAGTTTTAAAATGATGCATCTTTAACTCTTTTCCCCCTAAGTTATTATTTGAATGTGTGTGTGTGTGCCCTTGAGGGACACAGGTGTCAGTAACCCCTCCGGGTAGTTATGGACATTTGTGAGCTGTCTGCCATGAACCCTGAACTTGGCTCCTTTGCAAGAGCAGTATATCCTGTTGTCTCCACGCTCGAAGCTTAAGGGCAACTCTGAGGCTTCTCTAGGCATCAGAGCAAACCATCCTCTCTCTGTGGCTGACCACTTTTGCCAGCTTCCACTCCTCTGCTGAGCCTGACTCTGCACAAAACAGCATCTTTCTAGACTTACCAGCCAGGGGTTCATAGCTATCGAGGTGGGTGTTAGCAGGCTTGAAGCTCATGGAGGTTCAGTGTCTTCCTCATAATCAGCTTTCCCCTCCAATTTCCACATCCCTAGGCAAACACAGAAAATTTACAAAAGGGGAAATGTCACCCTAGTCCCTCCTTAGCATTTGAAATACCATGTAAAGGGTGGAAGAATAACCGCAACTGTGCCTCACTTAGGATCTAAGAAAACATTAAACCAGAAACCATAATATATACACAAAGGACTTGTGAGAGAGAAATAAAAAATATATATATAAAGGGAAAGAAAGAAAAGCTCCCTGACGTGACATTGTGAGGCAAAAGAACCTTCAAAGATGCCATTGAGTTATTTTCTATTGGCCATCTACTGCTGGGAATGCAGTCTGACCTTAAGGTAGTTTGTTTCCCCAGTGAGACTCCCTTGGAGAAAACTGAATTTTCATTTGCAAGTGGTTATCAACCTGAAATAACTTCTGCGTTAGAGGTGGGAAGCACATCCTCTTCTTTCGGTTCTAGGACATCATCTGATGCAGACACACGTAGGCCCTATGCAGGCTGCTGTCCTGCTATGCTTAGATGGCCTCATTTTCTTGGTGATCTCCATACTCTCTGGTTTTTATACTCTTCCTGCCTCCTCTTCCACAGAGTTGCCTAAGGCCTAAGGGGGAGGATTAGATAGAGAATCCCATTCAGAGCTAAGTGTCTCATGTTGTCTAGCTGTGATTATATTTGTTCTGGTCTGCTGTAGGAAGAAACTTCTCTGGCACTGATATATGAATGTAGCAGAATGTCATTGTAGTCATGTTATTGTTATATTCCCTTAGTAGAAGAGTAGAATTTGGTTTTAACTTAGGTTCCTGAGATTTTAACTAGTCTCAGGGTCTTGGTCAGCCACACAGCATTAGGCGTGGGCGCCGTCTTGTAGAGCAGGCCTTCAATCAGATAGTGGTTGGTTGCTCTCACAAGGCCTGTGCCACCATCACACTAGTGTACCTTGCAGCCAGGGACCACTGTAGATCAAAGTGTTTGCAGCTGGGTTGTTATTTACATTTCTCCCAGTAATAAGAATACTAGCCTGTAGGGGTAGATTGGTTTCCATCCTCATGAGGAACTGATTTCCACAGTGGCTATATAACTTTGCAGCCCTACCAGCAATGAGTGAGCATTCCTTTTACTCCACGTTCTCACCAGCATAAACTATGACTTGTTTTATTTATCTTGGCCATTCTGACAGGTGTGAGATGAAATCCATCAGTAGTTTTGATGTGCATTTCCCTGATAACTGAGGATGTTGAACATTTCTTTATGTTTCTTAGCCACTTGAATTTCTTCTTTTGATAATTCTCTGGTTAGCTCTGTACCCCACTTAAAAAATAGATTAAGTGGTTATATAAGACATATACTATAGGATAAACATACTAAAATCTGTACACCTAAAGAAACTAATCAAGAAGGAGGACTCTGGCTATGATGCTCAATCCCCATTCACAAAGGCAAAGAGGATAGACATCAGAAGAGGGAGAAAACAGGGAACAGGACAGGAGCCTGCCACAGAGGGACTCTGAAAGACTACCCTGCAGGGTATCAAAGCAGGTACTGAGACTTATGGCCAGCCTTTGCGCAGAGTGCAGGGAATCTTTTGAAAGAAGTGGGAAATAGTAAGACCTGGAGAGGACAGGAGCTCCACAAGGAGTCAGTAGAACCAAAAAAATCTGGGCACAGGGGTCTTTTCTGAGACTGATACTCCAACCAAGGACCATTCATGGAGATAACCTAGAACCCCTGCATAGATGTAGCCCATGGCAGTTCAGTGACCAAGTGGGTTCCATAGTAATGGGAACAGGGACTGTCTCTAACATGAACTGATTGGCCTGCTCTTTAATCACCTCCCCTTGATGGGGGGGAGCAGCCTTACCAGGCCACAGAGGAAGACAATGCAGTCACTCCTGATGAGACCTGATAGGCTAGGATCAGAAGGAAGGGGAGGAAGACCTCCAAGGCCAGGTCTCCTACCTGCCATAGACTGAGGGGGTCAAGCAGGGAGGAGGATATCTCTCCCTCATCCATGCCACTGCACAAGGGATGAGTGGCAGGCCAACTCTCCCAGGCTCGTGCTCAGGGCTGTCTCACCTACAGCTCATGCAACGAGGGCCATCTCTACTGTGGTTCCTGGACAATGCTCAGGGCCTGCTCTATTACGTACTGAGGTGGCTCAAGGCAGGGTTAGCTCTCTTGCTCTCATGTCAGCTCTCCCAGGATGCCTAGGTGAGGAGTGGGGACAGGTCTGCACAGCTGAGCAGGTATCAACATATCCCCAAGCTGCAGCCCAGATCAGTGACATCTGCCTGGCCTCTGGTGGTAACAGAGGCCCGCTGCTGCAGGGGTCTCAGACTTGGCCCCCTGGCACAGGCCAGGACCCCACCATGCTCCCAGGAGGCACCACCAGCTACTTACACCAGGTGGTTCCCCACTACCCTCAAATCTCCAGTTCTGTTTCTCTTCATTGTGCCCAGATCCTTCTGTTTCTCTTTCTCTTCCATTTCTCTACCACTTGCTTGCCAGGGTCTCAGGAGTGGTCTCAGGATTGCTATGCCTCACCTGTGAAATATAGCACGGGGCTGGGATCATCTCAGGCATGCTCTGACCCCCCACCCCCACCTGCTGCCAGCTCAG
>JAQQSO010006292.1:0-11412 GCA_028658305.1 Pachyuromys duprasi
GGATGAACATTGAATGGAGGAGAAAACAAGCAACAGGACAGGAGCATACCAAAGAGGACCTCTGAAAGAATCTATATAGCAATGTATCAAAGCAGATATTAAGACTCACAATCAAGCCTTTGGCAGAGGGCAGGAAGTAATAATAAAAATAGGGGAAGTTAGTAAGACTTGGGGAGAACAAGAACTCCACAAAGACCAAACTGAGCAGGGCACAGGGGTCTTATATGAGACAGTTTCTCCAACCAAGGACCGTGTATGGATATGGCTAGAACCCATGCTCAGATGTGGCCTATGGTAGTTAATGTCCAACTGAAGACCCTAGTAAGGGAAACAGGGACTGTTTCAGTCATGAACTCGATGGCTGGCTCTTTGACCCTCCCCCATACATGCCAGGGAGTAACAGCCTGGCTAGATCCCAAGGGAGGACATTGCAGCCAGCCCTGAGGAGACAAGATGATCTGGGGTCAGATGGAAGGGGAGGAGGTCCTCCCCCATTGGTGGACTTGGAGGGGGTGGGGAGGAGATGAGGGAGGGATGGGGAGAGTGGGAGGGAATGAGGGAGGGGGCTACGCCTGGGATGCAAAGTACCTAACCTGTGATTGATATAAAATGAATAAATTACATTAAAAAAAAGTGCTACCTCACCTCAGGCTCGAAAACAACAGAGGTAATTGTGCATGCTGACCTCTGAAATCGTGAGCCACAATCAACCTTTTCTGTTGTAAGCCGATTGTGTAAGCTACCTTTCTACATTCATAGGAGCCAGCTTTTGTACTATTGTGGAATTGTAAATGTCCAGTTGTGGATAGAATGATAATAAAGACAAAATGCATTTATGTTTGCAAATTAAATTCTTCAAGATTGTGTTCTTAAATGTTATCCATCTTATATTTAATTTACTACTGCCAGCTAAGTGTTAACAGGGTATATTTTATATCATTTATATAATGGTTTATAATTAATCTTAGTATCACATCTCTAGAATACATTGTATAAGTAAGGAAATTTTTTGCAAATTGCTTTGTAGGACACCAAGAACTGCTAGCTGTATATCTCCACACCAAGAACACTGGTGTGCTGGTTGCTTTTTGTCAACTGGATAAAATCATAGGCATGTTTTAGAAGAGTCAATTTCAGCTGAGACCCTGTAGGCAAATCTATGGGATATTGTCTTGATTAATGATTGATATACAAGGGCGCAGTCTACTGCCATCCCTGGGTAGGTGGCCCTGGGTTATATAAGAAAGCAGACTAAGCAAGCCACAGAGAGCAAACCAGTAAGCAGCATTCCTCCATGGCTATGCTTCCGTTCTTTGCCTTCAGTTCAGGGTCTTTGTCAAGACTCTGGGTTGGTAAGTATTTTACTCGGCACTTAATAATTTTTGTAATTACCAGGGCAAAAGGGAACAAATACACGTAGTCATTCTTTAAAGGCCCCATAAAAAGCTGTACCTGGCGCTTCGGCTTTCAACCCACATTTTTCTGGCTAAAGTAAATCTATGAACAAATGCAGCTTTATAGCTTTGTAGAGTTGCAGGAAGAAAAGCAGAATAAAAATGAGCCCTGGGTTAAATTTCCAATGAACAGCGTGTAGACACTCAGGTAGTTATTGGTGAGTACATGCCTCTAAAAAGGTGTTAATGATGTGTGTGTGTGTGTGTGTGTGTGTGTGTGCGTGTGCGTGCTAGCGCATGTGTTGACAATGTCCCATATCCAAATGTACAACATTCAGTAAAACCTATACCCATATCAAGTTAAAATTCTGCTGCCATTAAACAGAGTTGTCTTCTCCTCATGACTGAGCCTGCATTGTCCTGACACAGCAACCTGAGCACAGGAGATTAATAAGGAGGAGGATGTAGAGTCAGAAGAATGAAAGAATTGGGCTAAGAAACATGAGAGAGGTTCGCTAGTACTACAGACAACCAATATTTAACATGTGTAACGTTTAGAACTGTCCACCCAGTGGTCAAAACCAGTGACATTAACCAATCCATTTTTTGTTTTGTTTAAGGTGACACCTGACACTGAGTCTCCTTCATTTCTGGGTCATGGTTCAAGTGTGCACTCATTGGAGTGCCAGCCTGTGCCTACGGACATCCCAGATAGTAGCATCAAATGATACATAACAGGAAACAAGAGTGGGATTCAATGAAGCTATACAGAACTAGCCTATTCAGTTAATCATTTCAGCCCAGGAAAGTCAAGAAATCATTCAGTAATACACAAGCATTATCCAATAGAAGCACACACGTGATGACATGTGAAGCTCACCAGGCTATTTGAACACCTCTTTCATTTGGTTGCACATATTAAATTGTTCCACTTGTGTGACTGCTGTTATTAAATGTCTATTATACAGGGAACATTTAAGTTGTGGAATATGGAAGGAATGGCTACTTACCCAGAACATTTAAATCTTACCTTTTGCAGTCTCAGAGTTCATTTATTTTTATCCTGAAGGACATTTGGTGCATTTTAGGGTCTGCTTGCAGACTGGCCAAGTACTTCTGACAGTTGCATTCCAATCTAGGCTCTCTCTCCCCTGTCTCCTTTCACAGGTGCCAGGCCTAAATCACAGTATGAAGGCTCCTCCCTTCCAGGTGACTCCCTTTCTTTCTTATTATTGCAGGGTTTTCTTTGTTTTTGTTTTGTTTTTTGCTTACTCCCAACATCTTATTCACATGAAGTTCAAAACTAACACGTTCCTCACAAGCTATATTTATTTTGCTTTGCTTTTTCTCTTCTAATAGATGAATGAATCTTTGCAATATATACCTTCCCAAAGTAATTCATTAGAATAACTTTTGTTATTTTTACATCTTGTGTTTATCAGTCCCAATAAAAATACTGATGATATCAAAGTGATCTTGTTGTGATGTACTTTGTGACCTGGGTTATTTTATATGATATATATTATCTGGGTTATTTAGGAGGCCTGATATTCACCTTGCCTTGTAATTTGGCAAAAAGAATAGACACATAGATTATAGTAAATGATCTATTTAACAAGTGCTCTGTTTAAAATGAATATTCCCCTGATCTGGACATGTTTTTAATCTTTTAAACATAAACTTCTGCATATTGAGTCAGCATTGTTTATGTATAAGTAAAAGAAGATGAACTATTTCCCAACTTAAAGCTTCTAATCTATATAAAAAACAAAACTTCCCAGAATACTGAAAATGTTATGTCAGAATCAGTCCTCCAAACCCATCAAAACTGCACCCAGATGGACCCTTGGCAGTCACCTCATGTTCCTCTCTACTGACAGCTTGTCTGTAATCAGCATGGAAAATCTAACAATCAACAGAATTCCTTATGCATTGTTCACTTCTCCAGACACAACCCTAGATCTCACATTTGGATGTGTGGGGTCTCTTGTTCTTTGATTGCTCCAAGATAAATAGGTAGAGGTATAGAGACAGATGATATGGAGAGATAAATGTACATATAGATAGATGATAGATGATGATGAAAGATAGGTAGATGATTGAGAGAAAGAAGATAGATGATTGATAGATTGAGAGAAAGAAGATAGATTATAGATAGATAGATACATAGATGGATTTAGAAAGACATAGAAAGAAGGGTAACTCTAAGAAGGGTTTAAGAATAACTTCTAATAACATTTCATCAGAAATAAGCAAGCGTATTGAATTATTGAAAGTTTGATTGAATTTTATTACACATTAAATACAGCTTTCCAAAACACTGAGAATATTAACCTTTTTTCAAGAATGTAGATATTAACTACATTAACTGATTGAACACCTACCATGCATAGTATTTTCTTTATTAACGTGAGATACAAAATGCTTTATTTATTTTGATCAAATTAAATATCAACATTTGCCATAACACGCCTGTATATACATACAGAGAAAGAGACAGACAGAGGGAGTGGTCTGTCTGTCTTCATTAGTGGAGCCAGAGCCGCAAAGTTCCTCCTTGAAAACGAAGGACTCTGGGCCTACTGCTGGATGCTGTTATTTCAAAGATGTTTTTGTCTTTCTTGTGCTGTGATAAATCTCACAGTACCACACAGACCTCTCTTGGAGGAAGCCTGCCTTCCAGTAAGTTTGATCTTTGAGAAATGTATGTTCCTATATAATTGCTTGCCACAATGTAGGCATTCTATCCTTTTCCTAAAGATCTGTGCAAATACTGGTCAGACCTCTGAAACTACAGTAAAGTGAGAGAGTTTAGAGACATGGACTACTCAGAGATATGAGATGGGAAAAGTCTAACTTGGGTGAATTAGAGTAAAGATTTACCAAATAATGGCAAGTCTGCAAGTCTAAACCATTCCTTGCATTTGTGCATGTAAACTGTACTCTGGAAACATCTTAATTAAAATTTGTGAGTGATTAGTTGAAAATTTGACATCTGTCACAGAGCATGCTGACAAACAGGAGTCTGTGGCCCTCATAATTTTATAATTTTGTGGGAGGAACAGAGGAATCCTGAGCTTGTGACAGACTCACAGCAGATGGGGGGGGGGGAAGGAAGCTCAAGCCCAAGAATGTAGGCAGAGCTTCTTACAGACTGTAGGGATGCCCAGAGATGGCTAAATAGCATCCTGCTCCTTTATCTCCAAATCAATAGAATTTTGTCCAAAAGTATTATAGCTCATCAAATTAAGACAAGTCCAGTTCCACAGAAAACTGCAAAATGTGTGAATAAAGTAGAAAGATATTTACTTTTACAGATTGACAATGTCACGATTGAAAACATACTGTCTAAAATGACAATACTCCTCATAATGATATTGTCCAACAAAATCCTCATAAAAAATTTTAACTTGGCTTTTTCTCTTTGTCAAAAACTGGTAAATGGATTCTGAAATTCTTAACCAAATGCAGGGGATTTGAAATCGTCTTTAAAAATCCTTTAAAAGTCAAGCTCAATGACTTTTTGTTTGTGTACTCAATTTTTAATTTTAAATTTTATTAGTTAGTTTATTCACTTTGGATCCCACCTGTACCTCCCGCCATCTTCCCCTCCCACTCCCGCCGTCTCTCCTTCTCCACCCATGACCCTACCCAAGTCAACCCAAGGTCCTCCTCCCCTTCCATCTGACCCTAGTCTATCAACTCTCATCAAGAGTGGCTGCATTGTCTTCCTCTGTGGCCTGGTAAGGCTGCTCCCTCCTGAGAGGGAGGTGATCAGAGAGCAGGCCAATCAGTTTATGTCAGAGACAGTCCCTGTTCCCATTACCAGGGAACCCACTTGGACACTGAGCTGCCATGGGCTACATCTGTGCAAGCATTCTAGGTTATCAGCATGAATGGTCCTTGGTTGGAATATCAGTCCCAGAAAACACCCGTTTCCAGATTTTTTGGCTCCGTTGCTCTCCTTGTGCAGCTCCTGTCCTCTCCAGGCCTTTCTATCTCCCCCTTCTTTCATAAGATTCCCTGCACTCTGCTTAAAGATTTTTTTAAACTAACCTACAGAAATCAAGTCAGTATGACACTGGGCTAAAGATTAGACATACGGAAAACCAGAACTCAATAGAAAGACAAAAATTGAAAGTTAAACCCTTGGAGTTGCCAGTTGGTCATCCAGAGTAATAAGGCAACACAACATAAGTGTGATCGTGGCAAACAGAGATGCACCAACAAATAGCTATGCACACAGAAAAAGTAAAGTTACGACCTTACCTTCCACCGAAAAGAAATTATCTCAAACGCATCCATGACCTGTATGGAAAAGCTGTGATTATAACTCACAGAAAATACCTTAGGAGCAATGAGACCTTAGGCAGGCAGTATTAGACATTACGTCAGGAGGTGAGACCAGCACAGCACAAACAAGATATTAAAATATATAAAGCCAAGAGAGCAACTTACCAAAATAGAATGCTTTCATAATGCAAAAGGTCTTATCAAGAGAGTACAACAGCCATGCACATAATAAAAGAGACATTTGAAAAGCATGCATCTGACAAGCAGGCATGAACCACGTAAAGAGCCCTTTGCAACTCGGTAGTAAAAAGGACAAGTAATGGATTGGGGGGGGGGGGGAACAAGATGGTGGCACCAGGAGGACGCTGCATCTGAACTGCAGAACAACATTTTCGGTACAGTGACCAAGAGCCTGAACTCTGGGCCCTAAAACAACAGCGATCGTGTTTCCCAGGTGAGAGGAAACACCACGGTGTGGGAACCGGTTGGGTCCATTCTCAGGTCACGCAGCCAGAACCTGGAAGAGATCCCTGATCACTCAGGCACTCAGTTGCCAAACCAGAGCTACACACCTGTGTGTCCTGATCACCTTCCCAGGCTGAACGGTGGACACAAAAACACCAGAGACTGGGAATCCCAGTCGAGAGAAAAAAACCCACAGGGAAGGAAGGAAACGGGACTGACCTAGGTCACCCAGCTTTCCCTGGGAAAAGGTCCCACAAAATGGTGGGTGTGCACTGCCATCTCTGAACTAGGCTCCACCCCCGAGCACAGAGACTTGCTGCGCACCCAACTCTCCACCACAGAAGAACTGTGCACACCAGGGCATCAGAGCCTGAGTTTCCCTGTCGGGAGAAAACCCCACAGGGAAGGAAACAAACTGAGACCAGCTTAGGTTACCCAGGATTTCCCTGGAAAAGGTCCCCGAGACCAGCTGATGCATGCATGCCAGCCCAGAGACCTGCTGTGCACCAACTACACGTCACAGACAGGACTGCGCACCTCAGGGCACCAGAGACTGGGAGTCCCTGTCAGGAGAAAACCCCAAAGGGAAGGAAGTAAACTGGGACTGATTTAGGTCACCCAGGATTTCCCTGGAAAAGGTCTCGAAGACTGGTGGGAAAGCTCACTGCCAGCCCAGAGACCTGCTGTGCACCAACTAGCCTCCTGCTGCTCCCATGAGAGTGGTACTCACCTGCCACTGACTACCACTTGGGTACTAGGGCACAGAGCTCCAACCTCAGACCTATAGAAGTCTGGGATCCCCAAGATCAACCCCCAGACACTGCTCCAAGGGGCAATCAGTTATCCCTAACAATACTGACCAAACCACAGGGTACCCAGGCAAGAGCTGCAGCTCACTAAATTTACAGCAAGAAACCCAGAAGCAGGGCAGCTGTCCCCAGGTCTTCTCCAGGTGAGAGGAAAGCCCTCTTGACTAACAAGGACCACAGTTACCACTCAGGTCTGTACGCCTGAGGTGAGCTGTGGCAATTCCTGAAAAACACTTGCCATTCAGTGACCATACCCAAAAAACTGAGGAGGCTTCCTTCAGGAAAAATGATCCTCCTGCCAAGGGGATTCTCTCCACCACAGGATTCCAGGAACCACCAAAAACTAACACCCAACACCTAAGGTAGCTCAGTGGGTAGAGGCCAGTGTAAAAGCTCAATCAACAAAAGACAGAGCAACATTGTATCTCCAGAACCTAGTTATCCAGAGGCAAGCAACCCTGGACATCCCAGCATGACTGAAATTCAAGAAGAAGACTTGAATTTCCATGCTTATGAAGAGGATAATAGAGGAAACAAAATGTGTAAAGAATTAGAGGAAGACAGAGTTAAACATATTATGGCCATCCATAAAGAAATACAGGACGATAAAGACAAACAGATTACGGCCATCCATAAAGAAATACAAGAAGTTGCGCCAAACAGTATGTGGCCTTTAGAGAGGAAATACTTAAATCACTGAAAGAAATAATAGAAACAGAGGATTGTTCAAACAAACAGGTGAAGGGAATGAAGGAAAAACAGGAAAATACAGTCAGACAGCTGAAGGAAATCAACAAAATAGCTCAAGATCTGAAAATAGAATTGGAAAAAAGAAAATACAAATGGAGGACATTATGGAGGGAAAGAACTTAGGGAAGAAAGCAGGAACTACAGAGGTAAGCATTACCAATAGACTACAAGAGATGGAAGAAAGAATCTCAGGTGTGGAAGATACAATGGAAGAAATCAATGTATCCAGAAAAGAAAATGTTAAATCTAAAAGGTTCTTGACACAGACCATCCAAGAAATTCAAGACAACATAAAAAGACAAAATCTAAGAATAATAGGAATAGAGGAAAAAGAAGATTCCCTCCTCCAAGGCCCGGAAAATATTTTCAACAAAATCACTGAAGAAAATTTCCATGACTTAAAGGAGAGGCCAATAAGAATATAAGAGGCCTACAGAACATCCAATAAATTAGACCAGAAAAGAAAATCCTCCCGCCACGTAATAATCAAAACAGTAAGTATACAGAACAAAGAAAAAATACTAAAAGCCGCAAGAGAAAAAGGCTAAGTAACATATAATGGCAAATCCATCAGAATCATACCTGATTTCTCAACAGAGACTATGAAAGCCAGAAGGGCCTGGACAGATATCATGCAGACCCTGAGAGAACACAGATGTCAGCCCAGGCTACTATACCCAGCAAAACTCTCAGTCCTCATAGACAGAGAAAACAAGATATTCAATGACAAAAACAAATTTCAACAATACCTACACACAAATCCAGGGTTACAGAAGATACTAGAAGGAAAGATACAACCCAAGAAAACTAACTACTTTCAAGAAAACACAGGAAATAACTAACCTCACGACAGTAAAACAAAAAGTAACCAAGCACACAAACTTACTACCACAGCCAACATCAAAATCAAAGGATCTAACAGCCACTGGTCATTAATCTCTCTCAATATCAGTGGACTCAATTATCCAGTAAAAATACACAGACTAACAGAATGGATGCATAAATAAGATCCAGCAATCTGTTGCATACAAGAAACACACCTAAGTCTCAAAGATAGACATTACCTGAGGGTAAAAGGATGGAAGATGGTTTTCCAAGCAAATAGACCCAAGAAGCAAGCAGGAGTAGCCATTCTAATATCTGATAAAATAGACTTTCAACCAAAATTAGTAAAAAGAGAAGGACACTTCATACTCATCAAGGGAAAATTCCACCAGGAAGATATCACAATCCTGAACATCTATGCCCCCAATACAAAGGAACCCACATTTGTAAAAGAAACAGTGATAAAACTTAAACCACATATAGATCCCCACACATTGATAGTGGGATACTTCAACACCCCACTCTCAACAAAGGACAGGTCAACAAAACAGAAATTAAACAAAGAAACAATGTCTCTGACAGAGGACATGAATCAAATGGACCTAACAGATATTTACAGAACCTTATACCCAAACACAAAAGAATTTACCTTCTTCTCAGCACCTCATGGAACCTTCTCCAAAATAGACCATATGGTTGGTCACAAAGCAAACCTCAACATACATAAGAAGATTGAAATAATCCCTTGTATCCTATCTGATCACCATGGAATAAAGCTGTACCTCAACAACAACAGAAATAGCAAAGATCCTACAAACACATGGAAACTGAACAACTTGCTACTAAATGACAGCTGGGTCAGGGAAGAAATAAAGAAAGAAATTATAGTCTTAGTAGAATTCAATGAAAATGAAGACACAACATACCCAAACTTATGGGACACGCTGAAAGCAATGCTAAGAGGAAAGCTCATAGCACTAAGTGCTTTCAAGAAGAAATTCGAGACTTCTCATTCAAGCAACTTAGTGGCTCACCTAAAATCCCTAGAAAAAAAAGAAAGCAGACTCACCAAAAAGGAGTAGACAGCTGGAAATAATCAAACTCAGGGCTGAAATCAATCAATTAGAAACAAATAAAACTATTCAAAGAATCAATGAAACCAAGAGCTGGTTCTTTGAGAAAGTCAACAAGATAGACAAACCCTTGGCCAAATTAACTAAAAGGCAGAGAGACACCATACAAATCAACAAAATCAGAAATGAAAAAGGAGACATAACAACAGACACTGAGAAAATCTAAACAATCATTAGCACTTACTTCAAAAGTCTATATGCCACAAAATTAGAAAATCTAAATGAAATGGACAATTTTCTTGATAGATTCCACTTACCAAAGTTGAATATAGACCAGGTAAATCAATTAAATAGTCCTATATCCCCTAAGGAAATAGAAGCAGTCATCAAAAGTCTCCCATCCAAAAAAAAAGCCCAGGACCAGATGGTTTCAGCACAGAATTCTACCGGACCTTCAAAGAAGAGCTAACTCCAGTTCTCTTCAAACTGTTCCACAAAATAAAAACAGAAGGAACACTACTAAACTCATTCTATGAAGCCACAGTCACCTTGGTACCTAAACCTCACAAAGACCCAACAATGAAAGAGAATTTCAGGCCAATCTCCCATATGAATATTGATGCAAAAATACTCAACAAAATATTTGCAAATCAAATACAAGAACACATCAAAGATATCATCCACTATGACCAAGTAGGCTTCATCCCAGGTATGCAGGGGTGGTTCAATATACAGAAATCCATCAATGTGATCCACCATATTAACAAGCTGAAAGAAAAAAAAAACCACATGATAATCTCCTTAGATGCCGAAAAGCATTTGACAAAATCCAACATCCATTCATGTTTAAAGTCTTGGAGAGATCAGCGATACAAGGCAAATACCTAAGCATAATAAAGGCAATATACAGTAAGCCTATAGCCAACATCAAACTAAACAGAGAGAAACTTAAAGCAATCCTACTGAAATCAGGGACAAGACAAGGCTGCCCACTCTTTCCATATCTCTTCAACATAGTTCTAGAAGTCCTTGCTAGAGCAATAAAACAAGTGAAGGAGATCAAGGGGATAGAAATCGGAAAGGAAGAAGTCAAAGTATCACTATTTGCAGATGATATGATAGTACACCTGAATGACCCCCCAAATTCTACCAGGGAACTCCTATAGCTGATAAACACGTTCAGCTAAGTGGCCGAATAAAAAATTTACTCAAAAAGTCAGTAGCCCTCCTGTATACAAAAGACAAAAGGGCTGAGAAAGAAATTAAGGAAACAACACCCTTCACAATTGCCACAAAAGACATAAAGTATCTTGGTGTGACCCTAACCAAGGAAGTCAGACTTGTATGAAACTGAAAAGCTTCTGAAAAGCAAAGGACACTGTCATCAAAACAAAATGACTGTCTACAGATTGGGAATGAATCTTCACCAAACGTATATCTGACAGAGGGCTAATATCCAGTATATATAAATAACTACAGAAGTTGAAAAGCAACAAATCAAGTAATCCAATTAAAAATGGGGAACAGAGCTAAACAGAGAACTCTCAATAGAGGAATATCGAATGGCAGAGAAACACTTAAAGAAATGCTCAACGTCATTAGTCACTGGGAAATGCAAATCAAAATGACCCTGAGATTTCACCTCACACCCATCAGAATGGCTAAGATCAAAAACACAAGTGACAATACATGCTGGAGAGGTTGTGGAGAAAGGGGAACCCTCCTCTACTGCTGGTGGGAATATAAACTTGTACAACCACTCTGGAAGTCAATCTGGCGCTTCCTCAGACAACTAGGAATAGC
>JAQQSO010006293.1:0-11411 GCA_028658305.1 Pachyuromys duprasi
CTTATGTAACTACAGGGTATGGTATTCATGTTTACTACAACTGGAAAACACTGGAAAAAGCATTGGTTCAGCCACAGACTTCCAGCTAACACAATGCCCCTGAAAACAGGGTCATCACCAGCCAATAAGGAACAGTATTCAAACTATATTGTATGGTTTCTGAAAAAGGAAAAAGCCAGTAATCTTCAATGAAGAAGGCTGTTAGGAATGTTGGGATGCTGGTTATCAAAGTGTACCCCCAAGACATTAACTGCAACAAATTCAAAGCCCACACTAACTTGCATCACCTCAGTTTAATAATCCAGTAAATGACAAAAAAAGACAAACAATGAAAACAGCATCATATAGCATAGCAGTTTCGTTTGGCTCCCTCTGGACAAAATCTTCAGTCTTCCCATGGTTTTACCTAGAAATCCAGTTTTAAAATCAAATTGTGAATCCATTTCAGCTAACAGTTTGTTTTGATTTTTAACTTCATGACCTATTTCAACGGACAGAGATTTGATAGCGGTTACTTTGCTTCTCAGACTTTGAGTGAGTCTCTCATTCTCTTCTTCAAAGGCATTATATCCACTACCGGCATAGGCATAGTTCCCATAGCTGCCAGGAGGTGTGCCTTCACCCAGGCCCGCAGGCCTCATCCTGACAGGAGAGGGAAAGGAGGGCAAGGAGGAGTGGGTAAGGAAAGGCCAAGGTCACCTAACCTCAGCTTCAATCCAAGGGTCCCTCAGAGCACCAACTTTTTGCCTCAGAACGCCACGATATCAGTGAAGTCTCTAAAATTATTTCTTGACTTTAAAATGCTTTATTGACGGTTTCAATAGCTATTTTCTTTAAAATCTACATCCAGAACAACCGGAAAGAGATGAAAAAGAAAAAAAAGAAAAATCAGAATGTTATAATCTCTAATTATGGCATGTTTTGTAGAAAAGTATTTTAGGACCATATCTATTTCCATAATTAAAAATGTTTCTCTCTCTTTATTTTCATGGTACCTAATACAACACTATGCTTCAAGTGTTTATTGATAAAGATTGTTGAACCATGGAGTGTAAAGATTACTAGGTTTAGGTAGAACACTTGCCACAGAAGAATGAGTACCTGAGTTCAACCTCCAGAACTCAGAACTCAGAAGCCATTTATGGTCACAGCATGTACTAAATCAGCAAGCTCTAGGCTCAGGGAGAGTATCTGTTCCAGTCAAATCTTTCTAGAAACACCTTGAAAGACACACCCAGAGGAGTGTTTCCAAGGTGAGTCTAGTTGACAATGAGAAGTAACCCATCAGTGCCTCCTGAGGAAAGCATTCCAGCAAGAAACCTCCACTCTAGGAAGACACATAGAACTCCATAGGAAAGATAAGAGGCTAACTAAGAGCTTCGGGTGGCTGATATGTTCAAATGGAGTCTTATAATAGTAACCATGGCTGTTGTTATTGTTTCTGATTCCCTGAAAAGTTTTAAAAATATGAATAGCAAAGAAAAGAACAAAGTAGTAACTATTCAGGCTTGCAGGATAATGAAAAGAATTAGTCATTTCAAAACAATTTTATCTCCAGGGTGACTTCAATAATTCAGGAAATAATAACCTGTCCTAGATATGTTTATTGATTTTTAGAAAATATATATAATCTTATGTTTCAAATGAAAAAAAGGACAGATGACAACTAATTATTTATTGACTAAATATTTTCCAAATAGTCATTTGAGGCTAATCTAGAAATAATAAAAAATGAATGCATTAATGCTTTATTTATTGAGCATTTTAAAATTAAAATTACTGCTGAAAAAAGAACCAATGTTGTTAACAATGGATTTCCATAGGTGAGAGTCTAAAGAGTTGTATTTTTTCTTCTATTTTTAAAATAGTCAGATAGTTTTTAAATGTTAGTTGCCCACCTTTTCCCCATGAGACAGGGTCTTTCACTGTATCTGGAGGTCACGATTTTTTTGGCTGCAGACCCCAGCGATCCTCCTGTGCTGGAGTTACAGGCACTCATGACCATGCTTGGTGATAAAAACTGAATCCTCACGCTTTCATAGCAAGCACTCTTACCCACTGAGCCATATCTCCAGCCCTTCCTTTCCAATTTTATATAATGAATTGCATTACTTTTTTTTCTCTTTTGGATTTTTGAGACAAGTTCTCTATATGTATCTTTGGCTGACCTAGAACTTGTAATATAGATTGGGCTGGCCTCAAATTCACTTACCTTTGCAGGTACTGAGTTCTGGGATTAAAAGTTACAAGCCACCATGCCCAGCTATATAACTTATACAGCTTCTTAATAACTTGTGATCAGAATACCTAACATGAGGTCTACCTCTTCATAGCATTTTAGATGTACAATTTATTGCTGCTGGGTACAGGGACTGGATTGCACAACAGATATCCATCTCTAGAACTTATTTATTTCTCTTGGCTGAAAATATATGCTCCCAAACAGTAACTCTGAATCTCCCCTCATCCTAGCCCTGGGTAACACAGTCCTCTCTGATTGTTCAGCTTTGATTATTTTTAAACAAACCCTCTAAGTGAAATTGTGCAGCGTTTGTCTCTATGTTAGGCATATTGCCCTCAGCATAATATGCTCTATTCATTTATATCTTGACATAGTACAGAACATTTGTGTAATATTGTGCCATATACACATATCACTCTCTCTTTTTTTTAATCCATTCATCTTCTTCAATATATTAAGCTGATCACACATCTTGACTTCTCTAAATAGTGCTGCAATAAGCACAACAGTATTAAAACCTCCTGTAAATCCTCATTTTATTTCTTCTGGATAAGATTTCTGGATCATATGCTGATTATGTTTTATATATTTTATTACATTTACTATTAATTCATGGGAGGGTTTACAGGACAGCCACGTGGCAGCCAGATGACCACTGTGGAGAGTTTGATGCTCTTCTCTTACTACGTGGGCCCTAAAAAGCAAACTCTGGTAGTCAGACTTAACTGCAAGTGCCTTCATTGGATTGGCCATCCCAAGAGCCCTATTTTTATATTTTCAATTTTTAAGAAGACTCCATACTGTTTTTCCAAAACATCTCTACCATTTTGTTTTGTTTTGTTTTTCTAGTAGTGTTCATTCAGGATTCTGATTTCTCCATATGCTTCACCAAATATCCTCATTTGTTTGTTTTTTATAATGGCCATCCTAACGAGTGCCAGGGAATGTCTCCTTGCAGTGTGTGTGTGTGTGTGAGTGTGTGTGTGTGAGTGTGTGTGTGTGAGTGTGTGTGTGTGTTGTGTGCTGTATGTTAGGAACATAACATTTTTCTTTCCCCAACAATTTAAGAGAGAATACTCCTTCTTATAGTTTCTATTAACATTGCTTGGTGATTAGTGTTATTGAGCATTTTTATTTGTTTATTTGTTCTTTGTATGTCTTCTTCACATGTGTGTTACTTTTAAATTTGACAAATTAATTGACCTTTAAAATATTAATGAAGTCTTTACATAATGAATGTTAATAATATAAAACGTAAGACTATATCTTAATCAACAGAATGAATTTTGCGTTTCATCAGTGACCTGCAAAACATTACTGATGAGTAAATTCTTCAAACTATACTTTAGAAAAAAGGAAGCCAAGTAGCCCACCTTCTGTGGAAAACAATCCATTTCAATTTTCCTTCCAGGAAATTTCAACATCATCTCTAAAAACCACAATAATGAGAAACTTATCAAATCTAAAAGTAATCTACTGACAGGTAAACATAATATACTATAATTTGAAATAGCAAAATGGGATAATGACCACAAGGACTCAAGTTCTATCCACAGTATTACTACATTTTTACAATATAGCTGGTAAACCTTATCAGAATAGAGCAGATAGTAAATTTGTAAGCTTTGAAAGGCACACGGTCTCTGTTGAAATTATTCTACAATTCCTTCATTGAAAGTGGTACAAGCATGCAATAACTATAATTGATCACATTTCTTAGTTTTTATATTATAGAGCTGTCTCGTTATTTTCTATCCATGAACCCTCTGTAAATGAGGAATAAGTGTGGATGGATAATTATCTGTGAAGTCAAGGTGACCTTGAGAGTTGCCGTAAAAGTCAAAAGACTCTGACGAATCTGTGCTAAATTGTAAGATAAATAAAGGGTTGCCTTGCACTGCCAGATAAAACATACAGGTTCTATTTGCTCCCTTCCAGAAAACTAAAGTTTAAAGTCTCTGAGTCCTCCTGTCTAAAGCACATCAAAGATTCCTGAGTCTGCCTTATTCCTGCTGCTGCTTTCAGCGACTGTGGTATTTTGTTTCTCTAGTCATTCGGTACTACTTCCTGGCCTTTGTGGAAGACCACCATCTCCGTGGTAGAATCTCCTGCCACCATCATTTGCCTGTAGATAACAGCCATTTTATGGGCACTGGAACACCTCTCACAGTATATTTCCCAAAGCCTTGCAAAGCCAGTAATTATGGAATCTCCTCCAGGATATCAATTGGACTAGAGGAAAATTAATGTCATCAATCCACTACAGTGTATCTGACTCTGAATATGCCAGTGCATTACATCCCAACTCTTTATGGATCAAAATCAATAAATTTAGGCCAATTCAATGTTGTGTTTGGCCTTGGTCTGGCAACTAAAAACTCTACTCTCAAATAAATTCACCAGGTTCCTGTCACGCAGACACTTTAGTAAAAACTTGCAGTTCTTTTGAGTATAAATTAATGAGTCTTACCTTAGATGGTAGCTGACATAATGTAATGAACTACAAATCATGAGAAGCAGCACTAGTGCATTTTGACAAAGCCAGACATTCCCTTCTTGGGTATCTGGGCTCAGACAAATTATTAAAAGGCCTTCAAGAAAGGGAAGGCCAATCTCCTCAAACGCAGAGTTATAAATGAGGCTCACAAAAAGTAAGGGGTTCGTATCTCGACTATGAGTCTTGATGTACTGTACTTTACATACACCCGTTAGAGCCTATGTCTTAATCACCATTGCCAGGAGAAAACAGCTGTCTTAAGTTGATCTTTGATGTCCATTAAATGGTCAGCACCTCACGACCCTGTGCCAAGCACAAGTGGACTGAGAAATGTCCAGTCATAATCAAAAACCCTTCAACCAATAAAAACAAGAAAAAAAAATAACAAATACTGATGAAGGTAAAGAAGGGGGTGTAAAAGCCTATTAATGCTCGATGCGTAGGGGTGTAAATTTGTACAACCATTATGAACAAAGTTACGTAAATTCCTCAAGAAACTTAATAGAGCTGTCATATTATCCACCAATCCTTCTTCTCTGTGAACTGGCGTCTAATGACATATCTGCACTCCCTTGCCCATTACAGCTCTTGTCACAACAGCCAAGATTCAGAATCAACTGATGTATCCGATAATGGATGAATGGAGAAGGCATGCTACAAATTATTCAAGTGAAACTTTATTCAGCCATATAAAAGGCAAAAATGGATAGGAACATCATGACAAATGAAGTAAGTCAGGCACAGAACAACAAATATTGCATACACTCACTGATATGTGGAAGCTAAATTAGTTAATTTCAAAGAAGAAAAGAGTAAAATTCAATAAACAGAGTCTAGAAATGAAAGATGAAAAATAAGAGATGGGAAAGTGAAAACAAAATTCAGTTGAATAGGACTGAGTTCTGCTGTTCTACAGCCTGAAAATGTGACCACAGCTTAGAACATACATGTTTTGTTAAGAACTAGAAGAGAGGACTTTAAAAGTTTCGACCATAATGAAGTGGCAGGGAGATGAAGATGCTAAGTACCTGGTTTGATCATTATGTCGGGTGTACATATGCTGAATTATCAAGTGAGCCCAATGAGAAAACCTGAATGAATATTGACTCCTACTAAAATGGCAATACAAACAGAACCTTTCAGATTTTGCTTCAGGAAGTATAAGTTAGTACAACTACACACACACAAAAATAAAAATAAAAAACCGGACAGTTTCTTACAAACATTTACGCTATGGCACAGCGATTCCTCTCCTGGAAAATTATTCAAATGAAATGCAAGTCTACGCCTACAAAAATACTTTCAAAGAATGTACAAAGAAGTCTTATCCGTAGAAGCCAAAATAATAAAACCAGCCATGCTCACCAGAAGATGTTGCATCTATATTAATGCACTGGAATGCAGTCTAGCAATGTACAAACATGAAAAGCATACTACATTATTCCCTGAACAATGTGGTAGACTAGCAAACCACTCACACAGAGAAGAGAGCATAGTCTATAATTTCATTCGAGAACATGCAACAGTGATAGAAACAAAACCATAGTTGCTTTGCACTGACCATAAAACTAAACATTCCTTCAATAAAAAATTAATTTCATCCTAAGCAACAGAAATTTTAAAACGTATCTAAAAAACAAAAAATATGTTTAGTTTGCCTCATTGTTCATATATATATATATATATATATCTTATTTATAGTAAATGTTCAATTTGTTTAATTAAAATATATAGTAAATGTTTCTATATAAACAAAAAAACCCAAAAATAATTTACAATTTTTTCTGCAAAATAATACCTGAGTTGTGATAGTTTTTATTTATGAAATATCTGAAAAAAAATCTAGAGCAAAATCCAGCTTGTGGGAACTGTCTTTGTAATGTACTTAGACATGTAGCAATGATTCTGTCCCACTAGGTAGGAAAAGCACTAGATCACTCTTACTGATAGATTTGCCCGAACTGTAACTGTCCCGTCCCTCTGCCTCCTGGATTCAGAAAGCTACCCGGATCAGCATGCAGAAGATATAGACATCTCCCAGAGACACCAACTAGTTCAGGAAATTGCAGCATAAAAACAAATGCCAACTTTTTGTCATGTAATAGAAGTGATTGTTGTCTTCCAAGAACATAAATATGATCATTGTGTACCTTTTCCTAGAGGCAGATCTTCAAAAGTGAGAATAAGAAGTTTTGGCCCTTCGTTTGAGCTTTATAACTGCGCAAATACTAATTTCTTTCAATAGTTCTAGTGCCAAAAACCATGACTCACATTCTCAGTGAAATGTAACTCTAACCTTTAGGACTTGGCTAGAAAGGACATGGACAGACATAAGATACAGTGGCTTTTCCTTTACTGTGATGATCAAGCAAATGTTCATAACTACTAGAAAAGACTGTTGTACGAGGGTTTCGATGGTGGACAACATACAGAATGGCAGATATCCTGAGTATCTCCAGCTTTGAAATCCTTAAATTCAGAACTTACTTCCACAAGAGTTCCATATCAAATCAGAAGAAGAAAATATGTGAGTGGGTAGCATCAGAGTTTTCAAAAGATGAGAGGGACTCTGCAAGCCATGCACGCCAGAAAGGATTTTCTGGAAATGATCCAAGCTGGCTTGGATTTGGAAAGAGCATTTCAGAAGACAGTGTTATCACAGAACCCAGAGGCCTGCTCATAATACACCAGCTCATTTTGTGTATAAGGCTTCCACAGAGATAAAACTAGGAGATAATGAGGGGGTTCCTGCAGGTGTCATGGTAGCCAGGGAAACGATCTGTAAAAAGGTAAGAATAAAAACTTGATTCAGCCTGACTTAGGCTGGATCAAACTTCAGGAGTCTGATGCCAGGCTGGCAAAAATCAATACAGTACACTTTGGGGGGAAAAATATTTCCTGATGTAATACAATCCCCAGAGCACATGAGGCATAATTACGTTGAAACTCAACTCAAAGTACATGTCATTTCTTCCAATACAGTTACCAAATAGGTTACCTGTATTAGCTTAAGGGCCTAGGGCAGAATCTGGCCAAGTCTCAGTCAAATAGAAAGTGTAGAGGTGTTCTGGGCTATTAACCACTTCTGGTCGTGGATGTGGGAGCTTGATATGGCATGGCCCAACAGATAACAGAGATCACAACCAGGCTATTAATCACCTCTGATTCCCAGCCTTACGGAGGGAAGAACAGCTATTTCCTTTTTTGAGCAGACACCCTTGTATAATTCACATTCCTGGTTTATCTGGAGATCTGTGGGCACAAGGACCCTTTTGCTCCCAACTGTATGCTAGGCCACAGAAGAGGACATTGCAGCCAGTCCTGAAGAGACCTGATAAGCTAGAGTTAGATGGAAGGGGAGAGGTCCTCCCCTATCAGTGGACTTAGAAAGGAGCAGGGAGGAGATGAGGGAGGGATGGGAGGGGGATAAGGAGGGAATGCGGGAGGGGGCTATGGCTGGGATACAAAGTACATAACCTGTGATTAATATAAAATAAAAATGTTAATTTAAAAAAACATTGGAAAACCAGAAGTGGCTAGGGCGAGTCGGAGGGCTTTATATATATTTTTAGTTTTGTATATGCGTATATGTATATATACAAGCTTGTGTGAGTGCATTTGTTCTCCATGTTATTTTTGAGGGTCCTGAAACTCACTGACTAGGCTGAGCTGGCTATCCAGTGGGACGCTGGGATCTGCTTATCTCTGCCTCCCCAGTACTGGGACTATAAGTATGCACCAGCATGTCTGGAATCGTTATCAATTCTGTGGATCTATAGTTTTTGAAACTATATTTCTTAGAACAAATATAAAATTTGCAGATGTACTTTGCAGTATTGAACAAGGGTATTAAAATAGCAAAATTGTTAAAAATTTCTTTATAGCTGCTAAGATAAATTTTCCTGTCTCAATGAATTTATGCTACAAAAAGAAAGCAAGGATTCCTTTTTTTATTCATGAAGTCCGGAAAAGAACTAGCCTGACATAATACCACAATATGAGTTCCAACAGAGACATTGCTGAATTGATAGGTGTTATGAGGGTATAATCCAGAAATATTGGGAGAATAATGCTGAAACTAAAAAAAAATGATAATAGAAAAAATTTATTTTAGAACTTGTAAGTTATGTCTTCTTTTAATCCCTATTTCTGGGGTAACATAAAGGAAAAGCAGAACACTTGGCCATGTACCCTTCCTTCAGTTATTGGGCCAGCAGCAAACTGATGAATGTTAGGGCCACACAGGTTTCAGCTCAGTGCCAGAAATGGGGTCAGTGTCTGCAAGTAGTGTTAAGTCATGATAATGTTTAGATTTAGGTAAACCAAATATTCATCCCAGGTATAAAACTTAAAGGGTGCAAAATTTCTCAGTGATCACACACAAATCAGATTATCATTTTCCTAAATAAAAATGCAAATGTTCTGTAACAAAATATTACAGGCTTAAATTAAAACAGGGTCAGTACTGGCAATTATTATTACTTTTGTCCTATGCATAAAACCAGTTTTCTTGTCCTTATTTAAAAATTCTGATATTCTGTCTAGCACAACATATTACATTCATTTTGGCTCTTTAATGATACCCTACAATATTACTTTTGTTACTGACGTGTGTGTTCTTTACGTTTCACTTCTAAGCAAATGTCTTCTTGTATACCCTAGAATACCCTACACTAGATGGCTTAAGTGACGGTAATGAACTGACTCACAGACAGGAGATTAAAAGTCAGCTCAGAATGTCAGGGAGTCAGTTCATTCTGACAGATGTGCTGGAAAATAGATCTGACACCTTTTCCTAGAACCCGTAGTTTGCTGGAAGTGCTTGACATCCTTGGCTTATGATGGTTTCATAACTCCAATGTCTCTGTTCACATTCACATACATCGTCCCCAAGTGTGTCTCTCTCCATTTCTCCTTTTTATGGAGGCACAAATTGTATTGGGCTAAAAGATCTATATGAATGAGCTGACTAAAATTACCATTAGAGGTTCATGCTGGAATATTACCCCATCTTAGCAACAATACGTTGTGAAGATGGTACACTCAGCAACAAAATGTATATTTGACAGGAGCTCCACAAGAATATAATGAAAGTGAAAATTACTACTGTCTAGTATTTGTGCAGCGTTTTTCTATGCTTTAAAACACAAATACTTGCCATAGTGTTGCAACTGCCTGGAGTATTTAATATTGTAATATGTATGTGTGTAGCCTAGACTAATAGGTACAGTTAGCTTAGCTGTGTGTCAGGATACACAGTCTAAGTTTGTTTACATAGACTCTATGATGTTTGCCCAAGAGCCACCTAATACCACATTTTTCAGAAGTACCCCCCATGAAGGGATGTATGACTATAATTACATCTGCAATAACTTTATTTCCAGGTAAAATCACACTCCTAATTCCTGGAGGTTGAAACTGCAACATAGGGGTTGGAATGGCAGACACAATTCAAACTACACTATATTTAGTAAGTTCTCTATTTGCTTTACTCTATTATCCTTAAGAAACTCAAGCACGAAGATGGCTACCCCAGGAGGACACTGTGTCTGAGGAGCAGGAGAGTAGTGTAGGCACAGTGACCGGGACACTGAGATCTCAGACCTAAAACACCAGCGTTTGCGACTGCCAGGTGAGCAGAATTCCTACAGTGGGGAAATCAAGTGGAAAAGTCCAAGGGACACCCAGCTACTCCCAGGAAAATCTCCGGAGGGTGACAGGCTGCGCACAGCCAGGCTGGGCGCCTAAGCTGCCATTTTGGTCTGGAGCACACAGTACCGCAGACAGACTGAGTTTCACCCAGATACCGAGGGCTGCACTGTCCAGGCCCACAATCCTCTGTGCCAACAGCCGCCACTTTGGGCTGGGGCACACAGTACCTAGGATGGACTGAGTTTCACCCAGATACCGAGGACTGCACTGCGCGGGCCCACAATCCTCTACGCCAACAGCCACCTCTTCGGGCGGGGGCACACAGTACCCCAGACAGACTGAGTCTCACCCAGATACTGCGGGCTACACCGATCAGACCCACACCCCTAGGCACACCCAGCCACGACCCCGGATTGGGACTCATAGTATCAGGTCCAGACCGAGGTGCCCCCGAATATCATCTCAGACCTCGGTGCACAGCCCATGACCCAGAAGGAGGCACCAAGGCTCCAGTCCAGAAGAGAGCCCTTAGCAGCAAGCCCAGGGCAGAGCTCGGAGCCTCCTGACCAGAGCAGTGCCCCCAACGGACATATCAAAGGGGGACACACAGCCTCTGGCACAGAGTGAGGAGCCAAACCTCCAGACCAGAGGGGAGACCATCCTGTGGTGCTCACAGCCTCTAGCACAGAGCACGAAGCAAGGCACACAAATCACAGAGTTCAACTGAGACAATAACACACACTATCAAACTACTAGAACTCCCTGATCTTCTTGAAGAATACTCCTGACACAAGAGATTGACAGTTCCAGTCTGAAGTTCAGCCTTAAAGCACAAACAGCTCCTTGATTATATATAAACAATGCCCAGAAATCGGCGAAAGAACTCACCCAACAAAAATCAGGACACCATGGCCCCACCAGAAACACCCAAAAGCAATAGAGATTTTAATTCAGCGGAGGAACAAGAAAATTATATTAAAGCTATAATTATGCAGATATTAGAGGAACAAAAGGAGGCAC
>JAQQSO010006294.1:0-10000 GCA_028658305.1 Pachyuromys duprasi
GAAAAAACGGCACAGGGCCAGGCCAGGGCCTCTCCGGGTGATGAGCTTAGGAGAAAGCCTTGTGTGCAAGGCCTAACTTTGTCTGCTGGGGATTTGACCTCTGTCTCCACTCTCTTTGATGGGTGTCTTATTGCTTCCTAAAATAAAAGAAAAGGGGGAGATGTGAGGGGCCGCACTCACATTCGCCATTACAAGATGGCGCTGATATCCTGTGTCCCATACCGATAAGCAAGAAAACTGCGCATGTGCGAAGGAAATGTCCACTCTTTGTGCTCTGCCTCTCCAGTGGCATCATCCCGCCTGATGAGTAACAGCCAATCAGAGGCTGACACATCCTAAGTGGAGGATAGTATTCTATATAAGGGCTGGGTTTCTGCCGCTCAGGGTCTCTGTCTCTACTCGTTGTAAGCTTATGCTCTCCCTCTCAAGATGCATTAAAGCTTTACTGCAGAAGGAAAAAAAAATAAAAGGACACTGACATTTCGGGTTGCTTATATATTCTCTGTGCAAAATAATAATTATTGTTCAGCCTTAAATCAGTGTCTTTGTGTTCAGTTAAGATTATCTTTATTACCAAGATTTATAGTATTAATTATTCAGATTATATGATTATCTGTTGTTAAGTGAGATTATCTCCCTGAACTCCGTATCTATTTTCAGAGGGGCATGTGAGTTCTGAATGCTGATCTCTTAGCTCCAGTCTGTGTCTCCTTTCCCACTCCCCATGACTGCACTGTCATCATCTTGGCATTATTTCTCTTCTTTAAACAGAATCAGCATCTTGTCATTCTCTGATGAAATCACTCTCAAATTCCTCCAAGTTCTGAACATGGCCATTGACTCTGGAGCTGCCCTTTTAAACTCAGCACTGAGGTTTGGGGTAAAACCAAACAATGCTAAAAGCTTAGCTCTGCTTGTCTTTGACATGTGGCCACAGACCCAACCAGAGAAAGACAGAGTGAGGGAGCTCCTTCTGCAGACTTCTTTCTGTAGTGATCACTTGAATCCTACTGTAATTGCTCCCCACTGTGCTCTCTGTGATGCACTAACCAACCACCTTCTTTTTTGAGACAGATGGACTTGAATGTCTTTCCTTTGCAATGAAAACGTCTGACATAAAACAACAGATCTATAGCTTGGCATACAGAGCATGTCTTCCACCCAAAAAAGTAAGAGCTAGGTCCAAAGACCTATCACTTGGTCTGGTGAGAATCCATATTCACAAAAATATGGATTTGAACTAGGTGATCATATGAGACAGCAAAAGGTTTTTCACCATCATCATTATTATTACTATTATTTACAATTTATTTGCTTTGTATCCCAGTTATAGCCTTCTTCTTCTTCATCTCCTCCCAGTCCCACCCTCCCTACCTCTTCCTCCCCATCCTTCTTGCCAAGTCCACTGATAGAGGAAGTCCTCCTCTCTACTGTCTGACACTAGCCTATCAGAAGAACCTGTAGGAAAGAGCAAAAGTTTAATAAGCTGAACCCAATTGCTGTCACTGTGTAACAGCAACAGCACAGGCTTAGAACTTTGCTCCCCTGTTTCACCTGGGAAAGAGACAAAGACTGAACGCACTCTGCAAATATCCCATCTTGTTCTGCATCTTAAATGCTTTCTTTGTTTGCATTTAGGAATACATCTGTGAAGTAAACCTGAAAGAAATGCCACAGAAAACTGACACACGGGTATCATTGCCATCAATAACCTTAGTCCTTAATAGGGAGATCATCTGAGCAACAGGAAAAGCAACGGCCTGACAATAGACAGTGTCACGCAGAGTCCTGTTCAACTACTCTAAAAGTTAAGACTGTCTTCGTTGCCTGTAAACATGAGAAAAGTTAAAGGAAAAAAACAAAGTGTTTCTGATAAGCTAGTGCAATTGAATGTTGCAGAAAAATTAGGCACTGAATATGGAAATTTCTGTATGTTAAGTAGCTTTTTAACTCCTTTTCCACTACAATTCTTACAGTTAGGTTTGGATTTTGCTGACAAACATAATAACCACAGAAAGCCACTGACATTTAAGAAGCAGCCAGCTTTGTGCAGTAACTAGACATGGCATAATGTTTTCACTACAAGTCATTTTCCCCATTCAAAGGGGAAGGAAAAGTCTGCCTGGAGGAAGTTAGGATTGTATCATCATGCAGGACATATGCTCGGGAGATAGGACACACTGGTGCTTAGCTTCTCCCAAGGCAATGAGCACACTCCATCCCACACAAGGAAACAGTCAAAGAAAAATGCTTAGAGCAGAAGATGAAAGCAGAGTTGTTCGAACTGGTCCTTCGAATGCCTGGGAAGAATGCTATTTGGTGTGCTAGCAGAAGGGGAAAGGTCAGCCATGAGTCACATTGCATTTGTGTTGGGTTTCATCCTTGAGCATGAAGCCAAAGAAAGCCTGGGAAGCTCTACTAATGAGTTCTTCCAGCCAAAGATTGTGTTTGGCAAGTGTCCCTCAGAATGCCCTAGCAACATCCAAAGCATCTGTGTAACAAATCAGAAGCCATCATTCATTTTCTGGTGTCCCTGAATGTCTTCCTCCTTTCTGTCTCTCCTAGTGGGTTCATCTCCTTACAGGTGCCCCTCTACTCTCAAACTTCCATTATGATGCCTGGATTCCCAAGGAGCCACTGAGAAGGCAGAGGTAGCCAGTTTCATTTTCTTGGAGTCGAAGTTCATCAAGAAGAAATTAATAACACCTTGAATATCACCTTATGCCAGTCGTTGTCAACCTTCCTGATGCTTCAACCATTTAGTACAGTTCCTCATATTCTGGTGACCCACACCATAAATTAGTTCTTTTCTACTTTGAAACTGTAACTTTTTTACTTATAATAATCATAATGTTGGATGCCTGTGATCCTAGCATATAGGAAGGCAGAGGCAGGCAGACCGCTGTGAATTTGAGGCCAGCCTGGTCAACAAAGCAAGTCTGGGACAGCCAAGACTACAGAGAAACCCTGCCTCAAAAAACAAAACAACAATAAATTGTAATGTAAATACGTAATATGTGGGACATCTGATACGTGACCAAAGGTCACAACCCACAGGTTGAGAACCACTGCCTCATGTTCTGCTCTCTAACAACACCTCAGCTACACACTTCATCTGTCACGTCACAGTGACAATGGCACAGCTTAAAGCACTCTGGATCTAAAGTTTTAGCCCAAATACTCATATTCAAGCACCACAATGCTCCTATCACAGGCTTGTTTCATAAGCCTCATGGGCAAGCCAATGTTTCAGTCTATCAGAAACCAGTGGTTGCCGGGAGTATGATAAGTTCAGTGCTGAAGCCAGGACAGTGAGGGTCAAACTGCGGCAGGTGGCTTCACCTCATTCTGCTGTGCTGGCCATTTGCTGCTGAGTCAGCTTTCTGAAATGCGGTTTCATCTTCGCTGCAGATGTCTCTCCTCAAGCACTAAGCCAGAGCTAAAAAATAGGGCCTGCAGCAGTAGCAGCAGCAGCCCAGAGCTTTGTAAAAATGGACATTGGGGGGTTCCCCTAGACACTGGGCCACAACCTCTTAGAATAAGGCTCAGTAATCTGGTTTTGAAAAGCCTCACTTGAAGCATGCCTGCCTTGCTTTCCTTTTCCGGTCTTCAGCATACTTCACAGGTCAAAATCAGATCTCTGTTTAGCAATAGAGATATAAAACTGTTAATAGGAAGAGTCAGTCAGTGCTAATTGTGGCCAGAGACATTTTGACGAACAGCTCAGGCACATGCATGAGGATCATTATTTTCGCCTTTACTCTTGTCAATCATTTGCTTTAGAGGCTGCAGGAGAAGTTTTAGATCCACAGGAAAACAAAAACAGAAACAAAAAACCTGGAGTGTGTGCAGAGGAAGAGCTGAACCCAGCTATCTTCAGGGAATAAGGCTTATATTAGAGAATACATCAAAACTGTCACCACTTAAAGCACAAAGTCAAGCCCTATCTGTGACTAGATGCTTAGTTTTCCTGATGAATTCACAGTAAAAAGCCATTAAGAGGAGGTAATGAGGTCATGGAACCCTTCCCTCTCCCTCTAACCCTCCCACAAACATCAATTCTGCAAGCAGCAAGAAAACTTATTATACTATCTTCCACAGAGTTGAAAATCTAAGTCAATCTGAGACACATGAACTCATTTGCCTGTATTACAGTTTCATGATGAATCTAGGCTTACTTTCATTGGCTAGATTTTAAAACACCGAAGAATTCACATTCCTCATGCAAATAAATGACAAGTTTAATCAGTAGTATATTCTATATGAGGAGACATAAATATTTCATAAGTAACCAACTAAAGATACAAATAATCAATTTTCAGTGGAAAACTGAATTCTATGCTTGCCCCCTGGCTGGACAAGCTTTATCAAACTGAGTGATATAAGTGTCTACCAATTTAACATAAGCTTAGAAACCATCACACTTAGAAAGCCACCACCTGGTTTTTCCTGCTAGCCAGTGCTAAGGCACTTCTATATGTCCTAGAAGGGACATGCTTCCATGCGAAGTACATGGGAAGCAAAGGTTCGAAGAAGAAAATTAAACGTAGCCATCAACTCTAAAGATAAACCTTGTCCCACAGGGATTGTGATCTAGACACCCTTGAATGGAAACAAAGTGCAAAAAGGGGGGAGGGGGGCTGGAAGGAAGATCATGACGGTGTCCTACAAGAAAATGCCTTTGCTCAGTAATGGTAAATTTCATTCATAAAACATGAAGAGCAACCTACCTATATTAGAAAGTTATAAATATTAATGAAAGCAATTGAAAGTAAACATGATGTGTATACTGTAGATTCACCTGTAAATACAAGGGACCATCATTAATGACCATGTTCACACCGATCTTCCTAGCAGGTTGAGATGCTGGTATCTTAGACTTGGGGACTTGCAACACAGTAACCCCTTGAATACTTTGTTGTAATCGTCTATTTATCCCTTTACTGGACTTTGAACAGGTTGAACAGAGGGACTGGGGCCATACTCATCACCTTATATTTGCTTACAAGGACATCTACTGTTTCCATAATGCTGAATGAATGCATTCTGAATCCTTTCTACTATTCCCAGCTGACAGTGGAATACCATGTGGCATAATGTGTAAACGAAACAGCAAACACCCATGTTCTCAGGAATAATTCCCCATTTGCCAAAACTGGCTACCACCCAACTCCTAGAGCTTCTGGCTTCATAAGAAAAGAGCTCAAGTTCACAGAAGAAACATTCCTTGAAGTTGGTCATCAAAAGAGACATTGACAAATAGATGCTTTGAAAGTAGCTTATAGCAGAGCGCCATTGTATTCTCCTTACATGCCAAGCACCACTATCTGACTTTCACATCACCATTGTTAAAACTGGTATCTCTATTACGCTGAAAACTTTGATATTTTTCACACTTTATGTGACCTAATCAGGCTAGATGTGGAACCAGAACGGAACCAACCTCAGGCCACTTGCTAGTCTACATTCTTAAGCAAGAATGCACGTATTGCACTCAGCTACTGCAGAAAGAATGCATGGGCCTGTGTCATCAGATAGCAGCATGACCTCAACCTAACACCTCACTGGCTTCTGCCCACCTTTCTTCCTTTATTTCTGTCTTTTGCCATCACTGCCCACATTTCATATGCTTAGCATTATGCCAGGCAAGTAGTGAATAAAAGGCCTGGCATTCATTGAAGGAAAAAGTGAGGAAAAATTGCAATGAGAGAAGTTTTATCCTAGTAAAACTTCTAATCAAAAGAATTAACAGGGACCACACAAAAGTAGAGTAAGCAAGCGAGCCCTGAGTTAAATAAGAAGGGAATGTTACGGCATAAGGAAGGACACAGCTCAGAACACAGCAAAGCCCATGGATGAAGTATAACCACATTGGTAGCGTGTGGCAGCATGGGAGGGTATGGGGGCCAGAGCTTAGATGAGCAATTAGCCCCTCAGCCCTAGCATGGAGAAGGTACCTTTACAACAATGGGAACCCACATACAGCCAAATGCTTCAATACAGGACTACCAGAGTGGGGCTGAAATATCTGCTGTGGGAAGGGCTCCACAACCACAGTCAAAAGATGTCACAAAACACCACACACAGCTTAAGCTGTGGTGCTTCATGTGGTTGTCCCTCAGTTGGTGACCTGGAGTCTGTTGCATGTGCTTGCAGTACAGTGCCCTTTAAATGAAGCCCTGATGCTCAAATAGTACTAGCACATTGGATCCACTGACTGGCGAGGAGTCTCTCAGCCCTATATTTTCCTAATGGTTATACTTTTTGTCACCTGTGGGCTTTGCTGTGTTCTGAGCTGTGTCCTTGCTTCAACACTTCTTTCTTCTCCTTATTTAATATTCAGGGCTATTCCGGTTACTCTACTCCTCTTCACTAGGTGGTCCTTGTCAATTCTGGTTTATTTGAGTAGCTATGGGCACTCCCACACTAAGCCTAGGATCCACACTGAGAAGCTGCCTCCACCATTGGACTTGCTTCTGCCTGCACTATCCACCCTAGGCTTCAGACAACAGCAAGGCAGGAACTTAGGACATTTCTCCATCCCCTCTGCTTATATATCCTTCTTGCCAGCTATTCACCAAACTGTTCTCCTGTATACTTTGCTGGGGATAAAAAAAAAAAAGAGAGAGAGAAAGTAGAATTTCTCTGTGTGAGGGATTTCACTCTCACAATAACAACTGTGACTTGTCATAATGCAGGGTAAGTCTCTTGCCCTAAATAGTTCCTGGTTCTTTTTATGATGCCCACTGGATCATCTTCTGTTTACATTTCCATTTTTAAATTAATATGTCCAAAGTATAACCATACAAATACAAAATATCTATTCTTTTCTTTTCTGTATATACAGTCAAGATCTGTGCAGTTAAACATGAGAAAAGGAAGAAAAAAGAAAGAAAGAAAACAAGGAAACTACAGGAATTATTTCTGATTATTTTCTTGACTTTATCAATCCAAATATCTAGTCATATGAACTCTAAGATCTGAAAAATATATCCACGTCTCTGAAAGTCTATTTTTACCTCCCTGAGTCATCATCAGGTTATCTGGAGTCAAAGAGCCCTCTGAAATTTGAAAGATGTGTTTATCAATCTCTTCCCACTACCTAGACACTTGCTAGTAGGAGAAGATGGACTAGATTTCAGTGACTGGATCCTTCCTAAGGCTGAGTAACTTATGTACCAAATAAGCTGCAGAAACTCATAATCTTGCCACCATGTTCTCCCTTCCAGTAGTGCAGGTGCCTCCCCATAGTTCCTCTCATTGCCTGTTCTTTGCAGGGACCCCACAGTGGTCCTCCACAGTCTTTTGCTGGTTGTCTGTCATCACTGCTTCATCCATTATTTGCCCTATGCTGCACATATTTGCCCAATGCACAGTTTGGTCCTAGATCATCCCTGTGATCTGGCAGCATTTCTCTTCAGTAGGAATGATCAGCTCCTTTGTACTAACTTGTCTGCCTTCAGTGCCTACCCACTGTTCTTCAGCCTGGGTGGACATACTGAGTTGATTGGGTCTTTTCATACTTGCATTAGTTTCTATGAATGGCCTGTCATACTTTGTAAATGGAAACTTATTTTGAATGCTATAACAAATACACCTGGTCTCTCCAGCCAAAACTTAACTCAGACCTCTCAACTCACTTGTCTATAGCCAACCATAAAGGTCCCCTAGCATCTAGCATCTAGGGAAAACATAATCACAAATTTTATGGTCACAATTCTCTTGGTTTCCCTGTGCCATTTTGTCTTTGCATATTCTTAAATAGTTAGGATTTTAATATTATCTGTTTTTTAATGTAATTTTAAAACCCATGCTATATATGGTCTTTACACTCAACTTTTCACTGAAGTTCATTATATTGTTATTATATTATGTGGTGGTTCATTTCATCTACTTTTTTAAAAAATTGCATATATTATGTGTGTGTTCAAGTATGTGTGTCCAGGTACACATGTCTGCATGTAGAGGCAGAAGTTGACCTCAAGTGTATGTCTCAGTTGTTTCCACCTTTCTCCACAAAGTCTTTTCAGTAGTCAACTCAGCTTGACTGGCCATCAAACTCCCAGAGATCTGATTCCTTTCTTCCTTGGAGCTAGAATTGCAGATGTCCGTTGTTATGGCCAGTGTTTTCACACAGGTGTTAGGTTCAAGTGCAAGTCCTTGTGCTTTCACTGCAGTCACTCCACAACTGAGCCATCTCCCTAGCACCCTATTTGTTTTGATGACTGTATGATACTTCCCCATGTGGCAACACCATACTACTCTATCCATTTCCTCTCAAAAGATATTGATGCTCCTTCCACAATTTGTTTACTGGAAACTAGACTGTAATGTACATTTGTATGTCTGTCTCTTACTGAAAATGTGCACATTTGTTCAAGAGTTGGATCACAGACGTGACAAGGGATCAAAATAGTATATGCTACCCTATTGGCCTCCAAAGTTCTGTGTTCCTGTAGCAAGGTCTGATGATCTTTTGGACCCACACATTCTTTTCAGTGTCTTAATGCTTTCGATCTGGGGACAACCAAACACACATAAAAGGAACGTCAATGTGGTCTTCACCTTTACTTACAAACTTGTTAGATGTAATTACCATCACTTATAATGCTTATTGACTAATTGGTATCTAAATTCTTCAATGTTTCTCTTACTCCTCTCCATGTGGAGATAACTATTAGTTTGGTTTTTGACCCTCATGCTGTTTTTGTCTTCTGAGAAATGGTCTTATGTATACCAGGCTGGCATGAACATGAGTTTATGAGTCTGCCTTTATCTCTCAAATTCTGGGATTACAGGACATACAGGACAAAGCCTTGGGCTTTGTGTGTGCTAGGAAAACACTCTACTAACTGGGCTACACCTAAGCCTGTACCACAGAGCTAACTTTGTGCATTGCCCAGTTCTCTTTTCTTTATAGATCTATCTTTATCTGGGGCCATCTAGCTTGTTCATCTGCCTCCCTCAAATACAATACAAAAACTTTGGTTGCGTTTTTTCACTCATCTACCTCCAGTGGCTAGAACTGCATCTAGCACAGCATGGATAGGTGAATACAGGAGGGACAGAGTCACATGACATAATAAGATTGTTCAAGTGCATTGTTCTAGAACCAGTTATACTGAGCTTCAATCTCAATGTCTCCATTCACTCTGATCATGATCTATTCCTCAGTTGCTTCAACTATAAAGGGAACTGCTCCGAGTTTGAATCAGCATGCATACGTTTCTTAGACACAAGTGTAGCTGGTGCTTGACGAGGGCAGTTAAACCATGAAGGGCAAAGCATTGCCCTTAGCTTTCCTTGGTGTGAGCATAAAAGACTCAAAATAGTGTGGACCTAAAGAGCACCATATGTCCCCTCAAGTTTAGCATCCACCTAGTCTTGCAGGTTCTGATTCTCATAGCCAAGACAAGGAGGTAGATAAAAATAGGGGTGCAATTTATTGTCAAAAAAATCATCCTGTCATCCTGATGATGAAATGCCAAACTGGCTAGGTGTCCTGGTTTCTAAGGAGTAAGTATTTCACAAGCCTTCCCCCATACTCCTGATATTTCATCACACACAAAACTCCAACACTCTTCCCTCCCTCTTTTTAGTCCTGCTCATATTTTCAAGAAGACAGGTAAGTTAGAAAGACAATTGGTGAGGTCGCATAAGACAAGGGAAGATTGGAGCAGGGAAATAAAGCAAGTGTAACTGAAGGAAGTGCAAGTGGGTGACTGTGTGTGTGTGTGTGTGTGTGTGTGTGTGTGTGTGTGTGTGTGTGTTGGGGGAGGTGGTATCTCAGGTCAGCCAAGGCACTGACCTTCTAATGTAAACAGTAAAATACTGAAATTAGAGTACAGGGAAATCCCGCCCATACCCACATAGGGGAATACTTTCACACAGAGATATGGGGAGACTAGGCAAAAGCAGTATGGGAAGAGACTTTGTGGATGACCCCAGAGGCCTGGGTCTGACAAGGAAGGCAAACCTCTCCATCTTAACTGGGGAAGGT
>JAQQSO010006295.1:0-11410 GCA_028658305.1 Pachyuromys duprasi
GCTGGTCACAGGGAAATTTCTCCAGGTAATAACTGGGTGTCCCTAGGGTTTTCCCACTTGATTTTCTCACCGTAGGAGTTCCGCTCACCTGGCACTCACAATGCTGGCGTTTTAGGTCCCAGAGTTCAGTCTCCTGGTCGCTGCGTTGTTTCTGCTCTCCTACTCCTCAGACATAGTGTTCTCTCGTGGCAGCCATCTTCGAAATATCTGGTTCCTGTATATACTCTTATAAGTAGATACTAGACCTATAATATAGGATAAGCATGCAGAAATCTGTACACCTAAATAAACTAAGCAAGAAGGAGGTCCTTAGATAAGAAGATCAATCCTCACTTAGAAAGTCAAATGGGATGGACATTGGAAGAAGGAGAAAACAGGAAACAGGACAGTAGGTTCTTTATTACAACTTGAGCTTAGGCCCACACCACCACTGACACAGCCATTCTCAAGTGTAGAGCCCCAAGCCCAGGAAGAGAGGTATTTTTATTCAGGGTTACATCAAGGTTTGGGAAATACCACCTTCACAGATCTATGATTGTTTGCCAATAATAGGGCCAAACCATAATTGTTTTATTCAACTTACTATAAAGAACTCCAAGTATTCACTGGTAAGCCATTGCTAGGAGTGGTGATTAAATATTATCAGGGGTGAATGATCAAAGCACATTTTGTGGGTTATCTCCAGGCTATTCCTTGGGTAGGGTACTTTATTGTTTTGTTTCTAGAATTGGTGACCTATGGCCTAGTTCCTGGGACTGGTAACTTTTGGGTAGTGGGGGTAATCAGGCCTGATCCTCTCAAAACTACATGTATCTCTTCCACTCTATTCTTTATCACTACTGCAGCACCTAGTAATTACTGTTCTTCACATATAAGGATTTGCTATTACAAACATAGTTTGTAAATTCAGCCATGCAGAGTGTAATGTTAGTGATGTTTTTATTTACTGTATTTCTCATAGAATCCATACAAGTCATTGTATATATCAATATTTTATTCCTTTCAGTGCTTACAAGAATTAGTGCTTACAATGGCTATTCTTGGTTGTCAAGTTGACTACATTTAGATCTAACTATAACCTAAATGACTGAACACACCTTGAGGCTTTTTTCCCCTTAATTAAATTATTGGAAGTGGGTCTCCTAATTCAGATATTTTCAGTTGGTAAGGTCCAGATTTAATCTGGATGACACCTACTAGTGACAGCCTATATAAAGGACATGGAAGAAGGAATCTCCTCCCTCCCTCTCCCTCTGTCTCTGTCTATCTGTCTGTCTCTCTTTCCCTCTTTCTTCCTGCTTGTTCTCATTAGCAAGTCAATTCGTTCACTGGCAATAGAGCCTACTTCTTCAAGATTCTAATGTATACTGAAGACTAGTTGATATATTCAGCCTTTGGGACTGAAAAAACTACTGGTTTTTTGAACCTTCTGTTTATAGACAGCTATGCTGGCTAGGCTGGACCATAATCCATAAGCCATTTTAATAAATTCCTTTCTATGTGCATAGAGAAATTCAGTTGTTAAGTCCTGTTCCTATAGAGAACCCTGATATTATCATAGTATGATTCAGATTGATTAACATTTCACCTTTTGAACTTAGCTCTATTTTTATGTAAGAGGTCACTTTTTTTCTACATACTGTCTAAAAAAGTTATTTTTATCCACCCTGCCAATCCTTGATGTAAAAACATGTTTTTATATTTTGTTATTCATGTATACCTTTTAAATCATTAGCATTTGTATTTGCTTCTCCTGATCTTCCTCTAATTTCTTTACTTTCTTGAGTTATTGAGTAATTATTAAAAATTCCATCTTGATTTGTTTGTGGCGGTTTTGAATATTTCCTTTTTCTCTTTAACTTTTCTTTATGTGTTTACAGTGTGTTTGAATGTGAGTATTATGAGTCACAGTGTTTACATGGAGGTCAGAGGACAACTTTCAGCAGCTAGTTCCCTCCTTTCATCTTACTGATAAATAAACTCTTGCTGTTTATGCCACTTAGCTAAATACTATATCCAGCATAGCTTCTGGATGATTCTCATGCCTCTGTCTTCTATTTCACTGTACAGTATTGAGACAACAGATATATGCAAATCCATCAGCTATATGTTTACATATAGTGATCTAAACTCAGTTCATTGGGTTTGTGGGGCCAGTACCTTTACCTACTGAGATAGTTCCTGAGGTTATTTTTCTTTAATATTGTTGAAGAACACCAACATTGAGACTTGTCTAGACATGTCTAGGCCATTATTTTTCAGCCATGTTTATAGCAGCTTTATTTTTTTTTCTGAGATTTTTTTTTTAATTTTTTTGTTATCAATCACAGGTTAGGTACTTTGCATCCCAAGTGTAGCCCCCTCCCACCCTCCCCAACCCTCCCTCATCTCCTCCCCGCCCCCTCCAAGTCTACCAATGGGGGGAGGACCTCCTCCCCTTCCATCCAACCCCAGCTCATCCTGTTTCCTCAGGGCTGGCTGCAATGTCCTCCACTGGGATCTAGCCAGTCTGTCCACTCCCCGGCATGTACGGGGGAGGGTCAAAGAGTCAGCCATCAAGTTCAAGACTGAAACAGTCCCTGTTTCCCTCACTAGGGTCTTTAGTCCTACATTGAGCTATCCTGGGTCCCATCTGAACAGGGGTTCCAGTACACATGCACATGTGGTCCTTGGTTGTAGAAACCGTCTCATACAAGACCCCTGTGTAGGCCATTTTTGTTAAGTCTCCATTTTGATTATAAGATGAAATTAAGTTCAGGTTCTGATGTTCTGCCTTTTATTTACAATTCAATCATTGTTGAATGTTCTAGCTGAATTAATGATATAAGTTCTACTCAAACAAAGCCATAATAGCCTGCTATGTTACTTTCTCCTAGAACAGTGGGTAACTGGAAAGTCCCCAAGCCTATATCCTAGCTAATCGCTTAAAATAATTTGTCTAGCTACCTAGATACAATGTACTTGGAAATGCTTTGTTTAGCTGGTCAAAATGATGTAATGCTGCTTCCCCTTGCTTTCCACACCTTGTTACCTGGTTACAATCTTTTATATAAAAAGCATGCATTTGAAACAGACCAGCATCACAGTTCGGCTACGGAGTCTACTGTGTCCATGACTATGGTCAGTCTTGGGCTGTTGCACTCAATAAACCATCCATATCTGGGTATCACAGTATAAATGTTCACCTTATAGTCTACTAAGGTCAACCTTTAACGACCGCATCATAAGTCTTTTTTATTTTTGTTAGGTTTCATTGACTTGATTTCAGACAGTAATAATACTTTTGTCTCATCCATAAAATATAATTTATATAATTTATGAAGAAAATTATTTGTTTTCTGTGTGCATACATTATTTAACTTGTTTCTTATTCTTTCTTTCCTTTCTTCCTTCCTGCTTGCTTTCAAAAAAATGTTTTTATTCATTGAGATACGATCTCATGTAGTCTGGGCTGACTCTCTATGTTCTAGAGAATAGACTGAAATTCCAGGAAAAAAGGAAAAGGAAAGAAAGATCACACCTGTGTTGATGATCCTAAGTTACTACAAGGTAGAATGAATGAACTTTGATTTAGAGCAGTAAGTATGGCAGATCAGAGCCATAAGGGCCTGGGCAGATGTCTTGCAGATCATGAGATCAGAAGTCAGGCCAACTAGTATACCCAGAAAAACTTTCAATCAGCATAGATGGAGAAAATAAGATATTATTTGTCAAAAACAATTTAAACCAACATCTATGCACAAACCCAGCTCCACAGAAGATACTAAAGGAAAAGTAAGCTAAGGAAGTTAACCACAAATAGGAACATACCGAAAGTAATAAATCCACTGCAGCAAAACCAAGAGGACACACAGTGCCACCAAAAACATCAAAATAACAGGAAGGAACAACCATTCAGATTAGAGCAAAATTCTACCAGATTTTCAAAGAAGAGCTCACAGCAATACTCCACAAAGTATTCCACAAAATAGAAATGGAAGGAATATTGCCATACTCATTCTATGAGGCTACAGTCACTCTGACACCTAAACCACACAAAGACCCCAAAAGAAAAAGAATTTCAGACCAATCTCCCTTATGAACATTGATGCAAAAATACTCAATAAAATACTTGCAAATCAAATCCAAGAGCACATCAAAAGTATCACCAACATGATCAAGTAGGCTTTATCCCGAGGATGTAGGGATCATAAAATATATAAGAATCCATCAATGTAATGCACTGTATATACAAACAAAGAAAAAAAGAATTGATCATCTCATTACATGCTGAAAAAGCCATTGACAAGATCTAGCACCCCTTCATGTCAAAAGTCTTGGAGAGATCAGGGATACATAGTGCATACCTAACACAATAAAGGCAATATACAGCAAGCCTATAACCAAGATCAAATTAAATGGAGAGAAACCCAAAGTAATTCCACTAACATAAGGGACAAGACAAGGCTACCCATTCTCTCTGTATCTCTTCAATATAGTACTTGAAGTCCTAGTAATAAGAAACTAAAGGAGATCAAGGGGATACACATTGGAAAGAGAGAAGTCAAAGTATTGCTATACACAGATGATATGATAGTATACAAAAGTGTCCCCAACATTCTACCAGAGAACTCCTACATCTGATAAACAGCTTGAGCAAAGTGACTGTAAACAAAATTGACTGAAAAATATTAGTAACACTTCTGTATAGAAATGTGAACAGGTTAATGAAGAAGTTAGGGAAACAACACCCTTCACAATAACCACAATTGATATAAAATATCTTGGTGTAACTCAAACCAAGCAAGTGAAAGACCTGTATGACAAGAACTTCAAGTCTCTGAAGAAGGAAATTGAAGAAATCAGAAGATTAAAAGATCTCCCATGCTCACAGATCAGTAGTATAAACATAGTAAAAATGTCCATTTTACCAAAATCAATCTACAGATTCATTGCAATTCCCAGCAAAATAATAACACAATTCTTTACAGAACTTGATAGAGCAATTCTCAACTTCATACGACAAAACTAAAAATCCAGAATAGCAAAAACAAACCTGCACAATAAAAGAAGTTCTTGAGGTACAACCATCCCTGATTTCAAACTGCAGTTTTATGTTGACATCTTTGATCCACTTGAACTTTAATTTTGTTCAGGGTGATAGATATGGCTCAATTTGCATTTTTCTACATGTGGACATCCACTTAGACCAGCACCATTTGTTGAAGATATTATCTTTTATCCATTGTATGGTTTTGGCATCTTGTCAAAAATCAGGTGTCCATAGGTCTGTGGGTTTATTTCTAGGTCTTCTGTTCAATTCCATTGATCTACCAGTCTGTTTCTATGCTAATACCATGCAGTTTTTATTACTATTACTCTATAGTATAGCTTGAGATCTGGGATGGAGAAACCACCAGATCTTTTATTATAGAGGATTGTTTTAGCAATTCTGGATTTCTTGTTATTCCATATGAAGTTGAGAATTTTTCTTTCAATGTCTGAAAGAATTGTGTCAGTAATTTGATGGGAATTGCATTGAATCTGTACATTGCTTTTGGTAAGATGACCATTTTTACTATGTTAAGCCTGCCAAGCCATGAGCATGGGAGATCTTTCTATCTTCTGATACCTTCTTCTAATTATTTCTTCAGAGACTTGAAGATCTGAGCCCAGGGGTTCCTGCAAAGACTGATGCACCAATGGAGGACCATGCACGAAGAGGACCTAGACTCCCTGCTCAGATGTGGCTGATTACAGCTGAGTCTCTATGTGGCTCTCTGAGTGAGGGGACCAGGAACTGCCTTTATCATGAACTCAGTTGACTGCTGTTTGATCACTTGCCCCTGGTGATGTGGCCTTGCTAGGCCGTGGAGGAAGCGGATCCAAGCACCCCTGATGAGACTTAAGAAGCTATGGGATGATAGCAATAGTGGAGAACTCCCCATTTCAGTGCACTAGAGGAATGATATGGGAAAGAGAGGGATGGAGGGAGGGACTGGGGTAATTGAGGGAGGGGGCTTCAATTGGGATATATAATGAATACATTGTGAAGAAAAAATAAAATTAAAAAAAGAGAAATGCTCAACATCCTTAGTCATCAGGGAAATGCAAATCAAAATGACACCGAGATTCCATCTTACACCTGTCAGGATTGCTATAAGCGAAAACTCAAGCGACAGCACTTGTTGGTGTGGTTGCAGAGAGAGGAACACTATCGCTGGTGGGAGTGCAAACTTGTACAACCATTTTTTAAATTAATCTTGCAGTTTCTAAGAAAATTTGGAAATAGTTCTACCTCAAGACCCATACCTAAAAGATGTTCCACATTACCACAAGAACACTTGATCAACTATGTTCATAGCAACTTTATTTGTAATGGCCAGAAATTGGAAACAACCCAGATGTCCCTCAACCAAAGAATGGATAAAGAACATATGGTATTTTTACACAATGGAAATCTACTCGTCTATTGAAAGCAAGGACATCTTGAAATCTGCATTAAAATAGACAGAACTAGAAAATATCATCCTGAATGGGCTAACCCAAGCTCTAAGATACATTCATGCTATAAGTGGATATTAGCCATAAATTATAGGATGACCATTCTATAATCCATATACCCAAAGACGCTAAGTAACATGAAGGGCTACAGGGAGGATGCTTGAATCTCAGGAGGAGCAATAAAAGAGGCATTGGTGGTGGATGGATGGAGAGAACTGGGTAGGACCCAGGATGGGGAAGGGAGCTGGTGTGGAGATTAGGAGAAGGGAGAGTAGGGGTTGGTGGAGAGGCCCGGGTGACAAAATGGAAATCAGAAGTGCTGGGGTGTGGGCATCACTGGGATTTCCCAGAGACCTGGAATAGTGGAGGCCCCAGGAAGTCTATGGGAGTCACCTTAGCTGAGACCCCTAGCAACAGGAGATATGGAGCATGAAGTGGCTACCCCCCTGTAGCCAGGCTGGACTTTTAGTGGAGCAATAAAGACAGCAATACACACACAGAACATTTGACCCAACATTTTTCTTGCCTACAAAATGTGAAGGGATAGAGATGAAGCATATATTGAGGAAATGGCCAACCAAAGACTGGCCCTACTTGAGGTCCATCCCATGGGAAAGAATCAATCCCTGACACTATTAATGTCACTCTGATATGCTTGTAGATAGGAAACTAGCATAACTCCTCTGAGAGCCTTCACCCAGCAGCTGATGGAAACAGATGCAGAGACCCACAGTCAAACATTAGACAGAGCTCAGGGAAGCATTGGGGGAGCAATGGAGTATGGCACAGAGGTCAAGGACTCTGTAAGAAGATTGACTGAGTTAACTAACCTGGGGCCAGGAAGGCTCACAGAACCCAAACCACCAACCAAAGAACATGCCTGGATTGGTCCTAAGCCCCATGCACATATGTATGTGCAGCTTGATCTTAATGTGCATACCCCTAACAACTGGAGCAGGGGCTCTGCCTGACTGTGCCTGCCTATGGATCCTGTCCACCTGACTGTACTGCCATGTCTTCCCTCATTGGGAAAGGATTCGCCTAGTCCTGTAGCATCTTAATGTGCCAGGGTGGGTTGGTATCCATGGTGGTCCTTCTCTGAAAAGAAGGAGAAGGGAGTATGGAGGAGGGGTTTGTGGGGGGAGAGACTGGGAGAAGAGGATGGGGGATATAAATAAATAAATTTACAAAGACAAAGTTTTTACAGGAATTTTCTAAGCCTTCAACATCAAATTAAGACTGCTGAGACACCTGTCCTTGTGAGCTGAACAACTACCATATTCTCAACCTGTTCAGTGTGAGACAACCATTGTTGGAGAACTTAAATTTCATACTGTAAGTCTTTTAAATAAATCTCAATTTAATATACACATATACATATACATGTTTGTGTGTTTGTGTGTGCACATGCACATGTGTGTACATGTGTGTAATTCTATCAGTTATGTTCCTTTAGCAAACCCTGGCCACTACAGATATTTAGGCTACTCACTGTCCACCATTTCTGATCTAACATTTTTTTAACTAGCATGTATTCTTAGCAAACTGCTAGTTTCCATCAATCCAGAAGCTAAGAATGTAACCAGATGGCAACTGAGAGCTACAGCTGAACTGTCTTTGCTTATCTGTAATCCACCTACTCATAGTCCTCACCAGTATTTGTGACTTTTTTGTTCTGCAACAATGAAATCTCATGTAACCGCTTCTACAGGAGGCACTGTTTTGAAGGATGTTGGGTAGCAAATGCAAACTCTGAAAGTAAACAAACATACAGAATCCCCAGATAATCAACTTAGAAGATTCAGAAGATTCTCTTCAAAGTTATGTAGCAATAATTGCTATGGAGAAGAGACTCTTAACGAATCAAGGCTCAACAGGGTGTAGTGGGGCACACCTTTGATCACAGCACTCAGGGAGGCAGAGACAGGCAGATCTCTGTGAGTTCGAGGCCAGCCTTGTCTACAAAGCGAGTTCAGGACAGCAGAGGCTACACAGAGAAAACCTATCTTGATAAACAAATTAAAAAGTCAAGTTTCCTGCAAGTCATGCATGGAACTTCAGGGATGCAACTTTTGTGAGTCATCACTCCTGCCTGGGTGAGCTCTTTGGTGATACAGCTGCCTTTGAGTCATCTAAGCTCCTGAAAGTAACCCCTTATCCATATACCTGTGTATAACTTTAATAAACTTACTGGATCAAAGTAAGGTGGACTTTGGTGGAATTGTTTCTTTGGTCTCTTTTTATTGTCCTATCTGGGCCAAACAGATGTTTGCTCACATTTCCCCAGGAAAAGTTAACACACTCTAAAGCAGTCTAAAACCATATTGTCAAACTATAGTCACTTATATTTTGCTGAAGAGTAAATAATTCATTTCCTTTACGTGAGAGCTGTGTTTTGCCCTGAACCTCACTCTTCCAGCTTCCCATCCCACTTGCTGGGGTTTCAGAATGTAATCCACCATCCCGTCTTTTTACTTTTTGCTTTGTGTTTCAAGATTTGTTTTATTATCAGCTCATTTCTATTTGTTAAATTATTTTAGCCAATCTTGAAGAGAATCTCTGACAGGGGTACATTTTTTTTCAGGCGAAAATATCTTTAATTTTCTTTTATTCCTGAAGCATAATGTTCCCATACAAAATTCATGGCTGAATTTTTTCCTTTTAAGTACTTGAAAAACATCATGCTATTTTCTTTTATTTTCTGTTGTCTCAGATGAGCAATCCACTGTTATTTGAATCATTTTCCTCCTACTGATAATGCGTCACTTATCTCTAGTTTCTTTCAAGATTTTTTCTTCATCTTCAACGTGGATTTCTTTGGTTTCATCCCATTTAAGCCTATACATTTCTGTGTTTCCAAATATGGTGATATTTATCTTTAAATATTCTTTTAGCCTCAATGTCTCCACTATTAAAGGTTTCATAATCTCCTGATCCAGAAATGAATTTCCAGCTACAGTTAAGATTGAGGCAGGAGGATTTAAGAGGACATTTAAGCCTACTATCAACAATGTAGTGAGAACCTGCCTCAAAATTGAAACATTTAAAACAAAGGTGGTATTATAGCTATGGTAGGACACTACCTAGCATATACAAATCCCTGACTTCAGTCTCCTCTATGACACTGTAAAATTTCATATCACCTTTCTACCTCTCAGGTGCTCCTCAGGCTGGTGACAGAGCCTTCACCATGTGGGTGTTTGTGGGGGAACATTTCATATCCAAACTGTAATAAGACCTATGGAAGTAAAACCAAATCTACTGTAGATATGTGGCTGATGATCCTGTGCACAAAATCAAATGGATAATAAAGTGTATGAGGCAAGCTAAGCTAGTTGTGTTATTTTTACCCAATATCTCAGGCCTGTTGAAATGTGTGTGGTTTATCTGTGTGATTCATCTGGCTAATGAAACACAGGCAGAAGTGATGAGCATCACTTACAGGGGCCCGCTCTAAGAGACCAAGGACATTTGCTCTGTTCTCTCCCATCATGATTAAAAATGGTGTTTTAGTCAGCAGCAGTTCAATCAGCCCACATCCCGGAATGAGAATGATGACAACTGAGAGCACAGCCCCTGCAGATCTTGGAGTGCACACGGTGTGAGTAAGGAGGAGCAAATTTCTATGTGAACTGTAGAGCTCTAAGGGGTGGCTTTTTATCATAGCCTTACTGAACTTATCGAAAACTCACTGTAGTAAGTTTTACTTAAGGAATTCAATGCAGAGACAAATTCTGTCATTGAAGGACATTGGGAACACATAGAAATATGTACATTTAAAATGACATTTATTAAGGAATAGAGATATAACTCAGTAGGATATAACATGCAAAGTTATGATCTTAAAAGAAGAAAATTATATTCATTATGCATTATATTAATTTATCTGTGTCTCCTGGTTAAATATAACAGTTGCAATCTTGCTGCATACTTTGTTGTCAGGGTCCACCTATGTTAGAGTAACTGAGTGATCCACATGTACCTCTGAGAGAAACAAATGAATTGTTTTAGCAGAAATTTATGAGGCCATGGATATTTTCATTTATAAAAGAAAAGTTCCATTTTGCCTCAGTTCCAAGGATGGACTCTAGAATCTAAAGATTATTAACTTGGGGATCCTATGCTTATCTATAAATAGTTACTATTCAAAGTATTTGCATATCTTTGCAAATGTCTGCCTTTAACCTATAACCTTGCAATAGGGTTTTCAGGGGTCAGCAACGGTATTTGCTTAGTTTACCCTAAACCAAAAACATGGTCTCTCTGTGTGGGAACAAAACCGCAATGGTAAAAAGAAAAATTCATATAAAGGAAAGGAAAGCAAGTGATCTCAGCAGGCCTTGCTAAACTGGCAACGTTTACACTGTTTCCAGATGATGTTTCTTTGGTTAAGCTGGCCCTGACACATTCTCAGATGTTCTTAATGTAATTTAATACCAAAGAAAAGGTCACCTGTTTATGTAATACAGGCGCAGAAGTTTTTTTGTTCTAAACTACAAGAGGGGAATTTGAATCTTTAAAAACAATATTGGATTGGTGAAAATGACTTTAAAATTAAATCAGAATGACTCATGTACCTCTGAATCAGAGAAACACAAGGATAGCTGGCCAGTTCAGTTCCTGGAATAAACCATCCATGCTTTCCCTATGCACCCTTTTCTCTTGAAGAACACCTCCAGGGTTCAGCCCACTACCTCTTCTTTATCTCTTTTAAGTTTTATTCTAAGTTGATACCACTTACTTTTTGTCCTTAAATATTTCATCTTTCCTAAATATAACAATGAAATAAAGTTCTTCCTCTGGCTCCTTTCTGATGTTCTGATTAAGATACACTGTAAGCATTTTTTTTCTTTTTTTTTTAAATTTATTTATTTTTATCTCAATCACAGGTTGGGTACTTTGAATCCCAGGCGTAGCCCCCTCCCCC
>JAQQSO010006296.1:0-11409 GCA_028658305.1 Pachyuromys duprasi
CCTTGAAGTGTGTGGAGGTCAGCCAACTTTTGGGAGTTGGTTTTACCATGAGGACACAAGGGACTGAACCCAGGTCCTCATGGAAGCACCCTTTGTCTTATTGAGCCATCTTGTCAGCTGGGGAAAGTGTATTTTTTAAAAAGACACATTTTTCATTCTTTATTACGTCTTTGGATACCGGAGTGTGCTGTGCAGCCACCCAGATTTTATTTTTCAATGTCAAGTTCATCATCCCATGTGCAGCAATTGTAGGCATGCACAGCTGCATCTGGTTTCTAGTTTATTTCATGTAGCAGCTATTTTGTTAAGTTAAAATATCTTATGTAATAAAAGAAAGTTTTTGTCCTTTCCTCTTCCAATTTTTTTTAATTGGAACATATAAACAATTCTATGAGATTTGGACATGATAAACTGTCTTTAGTTAATTTAAATCACTAAACACAGTAGAAATGTGGGTGTGGTTGAACATTTGATTTTAGCTCTGCCTTAAATTTTTATGTACACGTTTAAATTGCTATTCCAATAAGGAGAACCCCTACTGAGGGTCATTACTCCCTAATCACTGCTGGGAGATTTGTAAGCTATTGAGTTCATCATGTACTGAGAAGAAGCTCCAGTAACACGCAGCGTGACCGATGGAGTTTTAGCTCAAGATCCTTTTTGACTACCACTTCAGAGCTCTTCACATACGGGCTGATTAGAAGACCACACACACCGCTTTTCTAATTTGTGAATGTGATGCGGAAACCGGCAAAGATGTCTTCGGATATTAATCCCCAGCAAATCTTTTTGCAATGTTAAGAATGCTGTTTCTTTAAAGTGTAGAAAGTTTCTACTAGGTAAGTATTTTGCTTCATGGAGTAAATTCTCCCTTTAGTTTCAGTTTGCAACAGGCAAGTATGGGGACCTGAATGTGAATGAATTAAAAGAATTTAGGTGTGACCTCAGTTACCACCAGCCAGGGATAAGATGTATATTAACTGGCTGCTAAATATTTCTCATGGAGCTGCCTGACCGTGCTCTCACATGATTCATAGACATTTTGTAAGCTGTTCATTTTATAACATAGAATTAAGTAAATATATCTTCTCTAGTTTTTCAGGAGAACCTTCTGGCATCTAGACTATAACAAAAAATGCAAAATTAAATACCATACATTTCAGAAGAGCAAGGGACCCACCATCAAATGAAGAACACTTACAATATCTCTCTGTGGGAGTCTGTTCATCATCTCGCAACAATAGCTCTCTGTGCTTGGTCTACATAAACACTTAAGACTTTTTCAATTTAGAGAAGAAAAATACATTTGCTTAAGAAAGGAGGCCTACTACACTTCCCTATAGTCAAAAGCCAAGATTTTGACTATTAGTGTACTAATCAATTACTATCAGTGTGGCATTGGAAATGAGAAAAGGATCAGATACATGGAAGATTGCAGTATTTTTCGTTCTCCTTTCAAGTTTATTTACAATGCTACTTTTAAATTAACGTCTCTGGCTATGACATTCCCCTCTTTCTAATGGAAACAGGACGCCTGAATCAAGGCCTGGCTTCCCAGTGTTCCCCGACTGGCGCCTTGTTGTCTGAAGTGGACACTAGCCCTCCTCACTATGTTACCCATACAGTGAAAATGCTAGTGCTTCCTCACAGAACCAGGGTGTTCTGATGTGGTCGGTGGGAATTAAGCCTTCGCCAGGTTGGAGGGGTCTCTGCAAGACTGGAGCTGAGACAAGTTCATTCCAAATAATCAGGCTTTTTATACATTTGTCAGAGCAGAGTGCAGTGGTGGTTGTATGATGCGATAGTGGCTGTAAGCTGGACAGATATGAAAGTGGTGTCTAGGAGTGCTAGTTCTGCAGAACTTCTACGTGCGTCACCAACTTCAAAGGAACACAGAGAAATACAGAAGCAGCCTGAATACTTCCCTGCCTGACGAATGCCTCAATTTCTCAGGAACTGAAAGACAAACAGGACCCCAGGAGCCTTGGACTCAAACCTCAGAAACCCATGGCATATGTTTCTCAAGGCAGCTAGACGAGGAAGAGGCAAGATATTAACTTTTATGCATGAAGGGCATTCTTGACTATCTAGTGAGTCTGCTCTTTAGTTAGTGAAAAACATTTTTTTTCAATGCTAAAGCATTTTAATGATGTATGAGATTCTCATGCTTATTTTAGGTTGTTAGCACCTAGGAAAAGACACAGTGTTAAAAGGGAATCTGCCTTTGAATTTTCCTTAGACAAAGGTCCTGGAAGATTAGAATGAGACCTAATAATATGGGCAAAACAAATAGGATTTTCCCGTGTCTGCAATTCCCGTTGAATTAATTGTAGTAATTTATGAATGAAGTTGCCTTATGAAGTGATCCATGGTGTTTCTAGATGCTGCTCTACCAGGACTATATATTGTGAATCAGAACATAAGTTTAGAAGTTGAGGGTAACATTGTAAGGCTATATAAATTATGCATGATTCCATTTGCTCTATGAAAGCATCCAGGTGAGTAAATATCAGCAAAACATTTCTAGAAACCTGGGTAGTACATTCATCTTTTGTGGCATGTGCAAATACCACATGTGCAGAAGTTATTAGCTGAAGCCTGGTACTTTTACAAAATAAAATACCAAGCTTTGATGCAAAATCAATAAATTTACTGTTAAGGAAAATGTAAGGAAATTTAGCAGTTTGAAAAAGATATACAGTAAAAGCCATTGCTAACTCATCTGAGGTATTTAATAAAAATTCCACCCTTGTTTTGTCACAAGGACACAAATTTTTATTGACTCTTGTCTAAATAACTGCTTTGTGCAAGACTTGCTTTAAATTACCGACTCAGCAACCGTAAGCCAGATATGGAATGATGACCTTCTTGGGACAGATAGAAAGATGTACCCATTCTATTGGCGCCTCATCCCAGAGAAATCCTTGGGGATGTTGAGAGAAAGGATAACTAACAATACAGGGACAGCACAGGGATTTGAAATATGCTGAAGCTGAGCATTCATAAGTGCATTTTCCACCTGCTCTAATGCTCTGCATGCAGGCACCGTCCATTCTCTGGGAAGTGAAGGGTCAGGATTCCCCTAAAGTACATCAAATAGAGGTGGCAGTTGTGTTGTGGAATTCTTTTTAGCTTTTAAAAGTCTAAACCAATTTATGTCCATATAAGTTTTAAAAATTAATTTGACATTTTTAAGGTATCCTTCCTGAGTTCCATCCTTTGAGAAATGGTGTCTGAAGACTTCATCTACTTTCCTAACTATAAATTTGGAGTCATACATTGAATTTTTTCAGGAGCTATAACCAACCCACAATGGGTTAATCCAATGTATACTTTTCCAAACAGATCTTTTAGCATTATTATTTTCAGCAGAAAGCAGCATACCATGCATGTAGTGTATGGTACAAGCAAGAGAAAACATTGTCCTAACTCTCTTTAAAATAGTAGCAACAAATTTTTGACCAGAAGTTTGGGTATTTACCATTCCTTCAGGCAAAACTTTCCAATGATATCTTTCCATTGGTTCAGTTGTGTCAGAGAGGGTACACTGAGAACAAATCCTTTATGATCTGTAGAATGCAAAGACATAGTATAGAAGCAGTCGTTTAAATCTAACACTGTAATAGGCCACTTCTTAGGAATAGTAACAGGTGTTGGAAGGCATGGTTGTAAAGGTCCCACTAATACCATAGTGTGTTCACTTGATGCAGATCCTGCAGCGGATGCTATTTTCCAGACCTTTTCCTAAACACAAAAATACGACATTTGCATGGACTATTAGATTCTTCTATATTTCCGTTCTCTATTTGATTCAAGACTAATGCTTGAGTAGCTGTTATCATTTCTTTAGTAAGGATCTACCCAGATGGTTATTGGAGCAGGAGGTGGAGGAGCACATTCAGCAAAAGGATGAGGAAGGCAGTTAACTCAAGTGACAACACGTGTTGGGGAGAATGTGAAGAAAGGGAACCCTCCTCCATTGCTGGTGGGAATGAAATAAGAGCCTAGGAGTAATAGAACTGCTCTGTGAGTGTGTGTGTGTGTGTGTGTGTGTGTGTGTGTGAGTGAGAGAGAGAGAGAATGTGTGTGTGAGAGAGAATGTGTGTGTGTGTGTGTGTGTGAGAGAGAGAGAGAGAGAGAGAGAGAGAGAGAATGTGTGTGACAGTGTGTATGAAGATGTATCTGAGTGTGAGCAGGTCTGACTGCGAGTGTGTGTGGGTGTGAGTGTTGTGTGTGAGTGTGAAGTGTTTCATATGAGTGTGATAATGTGCATGAATGTGTATGAACATGTGTGTTTGTGAGTTGTGTGCATGTGTATGTACGTTTGTGTGTGCGCACATACACGTGCGTGTGTATGTTGGGGATGAGGAGTTGGTACTCCCCATCTTTTTTTTTAATTTTTGACTTTTTTTATTAATTTATTTTTTTGTTATCAGTCACAGGTTAGGTACTTTGCATCCCAGGCGTAGCCCCCTCCCTCATTCCCTCCGAACCTCCCACTCCCTCCCTCATCTCCCTCCTCCCCGCCCCCTCCAAGTCCACTGACAGGGGAGGACCTCCTCCCCTTCCATCCAACCCCAGCTTATCCTGACTCCTCAGGGCTGGCTGCAATGTCCTCCCCTGGGATCTAGCCAGTCTGTCACTCCCCGGGATGTATGGGGGGTACTCCCCATCTTGGAGGAGTCCTTGTTGCTTAAGGTGAGCCTTTGTGCGGAATTCCATACCAGGCAATGCCCATCAGTACACAGGTAATTTCTTGTTATGGAATCCTGCTATGCAAATGAGGAATGTTCTATTTCCAGGTTGTTATTAATTCTGACTGCCTGCACCATTCTGTTATTCCAATGTTGTATCATTTGAGTAATCTACAACTTTCTCTTTTGGGGATACTTTCTGGAGCAGGCTTGCACTGGGGATTAATTACCTTTCTGGTTTCTCAGTCATGGCCTTCTCTTTCCTGTTCTCCCAGTAGAGCAACAACCTAATCTTCTTTTCTTTTAATTATTTTTTGACAATTGCATACATGTACCCAATGAGCATGAATACAGTGCTTTCTCTTATCCCCTCCCACTCTTGCCAACCACCTATTTTCACCTAGTCCTGTTACTACTTTCATGTTTTTATTCAGGTCTTGACCAGGTACCCAAAGCTACTGTTTGTTCACAATTGCAATAACCATGCCATACTAAGAAGACAGGATTCATGGCAGTCCCTCTCATTTTCCAGTTCTTACAATCTTTCCATGCCATGTTCTACCATATTTCATAGGTCTTGGAGGTTTTAGTTATAGATTTCTTTGATGGTCACAAGGAAAGTTCTCCAAGAAGGCTTGTCCTCTACTGTCTCAAGGTAGCAGTGAACATGAGGCCAAAGCAGGAGGCCTGGCTGCCTTGGGGTATTGACACATGAAATCTTCAGATACCTTCCAGCCTGCATGATACAACTCTGGGGGTCTCAAGTCAAATGCCAAGCAGGAAAGATAATGTCTGAGAGCAGGGAGGTCTTCTAACAACGTCAAGAGTTTCCCTGAAAGAAAACGCCAAGCATCTCCAAAGCCACAGATTGCAACTGCAAGGGCCCCTAGTAAGGAGAAAGTTGAGTATATGAGATTCCTGTTTCCCACATGGGGCACCAATGGATGCGGTATTTGATGGTCTTGTTAAAAAATCACTCTTTTAGCCCAGAATAAAAAAAAAATTAGTTCATTGAGAAGAGTGTATGTAGCCGCCATGACACTAACAGAAGGACCTTCTGCTGTTTTTCTTAGAATAAATGACATATTTCTTGAGGTCACAATAAGAAGTAGGATCACTTAGATATTTCAAGTTTAAATTAAATACTAATGTATTTAAATACAACTAAATTGAATACAAATTCTTGAACCATGTTTTTCATTTTAGTCTTCTTTATAGTACAATTTCCTTTTAATTTAGCCCTGATTGAGAAGTATAAAATCAACCTAAATTTTGCATTTCTTTTATCTGCCTGAATACAAAACTTTTATCTTATATCTTTGAAATGATAATAAGAACCAGAACAGAAAGGCATGACAGAAAGGGTGAAGTAAAGATCCATGCTTTTTTCTAATTTATTTAATTAATTTTCTTTTATTGAAAATACGTTTTTTCATATATTATATTCTGATTATAGTTTCCTCTTCCCCAATTCCTCCCAGTACCTCCCAACTTACCTTTCTATACAGAGTCACACCCTTTCTGTCTCTCCTTAGGGACAAAGAACAGGCATCTAAGAAATAACGATAAAAGACAATAAGATAAAACAAAAACAAATAAGGAGAAATAGAACAAAACAGAAGAAAAAGAGTCAATGAAAAATCACACATGTTCTGGTGTGATGGCACACACCGTTAGTCCCAGTACCTAAGAGACAGAAGCAGACAGATCTCTGAATTTAAGGCCAGCATGGTCTACAGAACAAGCTCCAGAACAACCCGGACTACACAGAGAAACTGTGTCCCTAAAAAAACAAAATAAAATTTAAAAAATGGGCATTTCTTTTGAGGCCGGAGAGTTTCTCAGTGATTAGGGACACTTCCTGCTCTTTCAGAGGACCCAAGTTCAGTTCCCAGAATCCATGTTAGACTTGAAGTAGTCTGTAATTGACACTCCAGGGTATCCAATGCTCTCTTTGGGCACCAGGCATACACATGGTGCATATACAAGTGGGTATTAATTGGGGATAGATTCTGGGTTAAAGATAGAGCAGGTGTCCACTCCTCTGCTCAGCTCTGTGACCCCATCTGGTGAAGATCCATGCAGGCCCCATGCACGCTACCATGGTCTCTGTGAGTTCACGTGTGCATCAGTCTTGCTGTGTTTTGAAGGCCTTGTGTCTTTGGTGTCTTCCATTCCCTCTGGCTCTTCCACTCTTGCTACCATCTCTTCCAGTAAAGTTCCCTAAACCCCTAGGGAAGGGATTTGATAGAGACTTCCCATTTAGGGATGAATCTTCCAAGGTCTCTCACTTTCTGCACATTGCGTGTGGGTCTCTGTATTTGCTTCCATCTGTTGAAGTAGAAAGCTTCTCTGATGATGGCTGAGCAAAGCACTTATATATGACTGGAATGGAATGCTGTTAGGAATTATTTTATTGCTATGCTCTCTTACCAGAACAGTAGCATAAGGTGTGCCCCTAGTATTTCAAGTCTTAGGTTCTTGGTCACCCAAGCAGAGTTGAGTATGGGCACCATGTCATGGAGTTGGCTTTAACTCAAATCAGATATTGGTTGGTTACTTCCAGAGGTTTTGTGCCACTATTACACCAGTGTATCTTGCAGGCAAGTCACCCTTGTAGATCTCAGGTTTGGTAATTACTTCTCTCTTTTAGAAGTATGCAGTTCACATTCTAGTACCATGAATATTATAACTCAGTAGATGTAAAGACTATAGATAGGCACCAACTCAACTTCACCATGAGCTATGAGCTGTGTAGGCATTGTCTTCAACAAAAGGGCTTTATCATCAGTTTGTGGAGAGCAACCAGTAGCCTTAGCAATAACCTGAGCTGTTTGGGGGTTCCCATGGGACCCTTTTGCCAACAACTCCATTAGATAAAACCCATTCCCAATAGTGGAACTTTATTTGGTGATGAGAGATATACAGTTGGAACTCTGTGCTCTTTGTTATTTGGCAATTCCATTTAGATTACCCTTTCATAGGTACATGTTTCAGGAAGCTTCTATTGTGCTAGGCTTCCACATGGCTCCTCAGTTGGCCCTTAATTTTAGCTGTTCATTCCCATATCCCTCTCTCACACCCCTCTTCCTTCCCACTCCATGCTTGATCCTCCAGTTCCAGGCCCACCTCTTCATCCACCCATAACTATGTATTCTATTTCCCTTTCCTAGGGAGATCCATCCCCCTCCCTAGTCCCTCAGCCTATACCTGCTCTCGATGGTTATACAGATTGTACTTTGCTTATCAATTACTTAACATCTAATATCCACATATAATTGAATTCATTCTATATTTATCTTTCTGGGTCTTAGATACCTTTCTCAGTATGATTTTTTTTTCTAACTCCATTTACCTGAGAATTTTACTTTTTGAAAATAGCTGACTAATACTCCAGTATGTAAAGGGATTACATTTTCTTCATCCATATCCATTAACAGACATAGAGGTTGTTCCTGATTTCTGGCAATTATGAATAAAGTGGCATTAAGCAGTTGAGTAAGCATCTCTGTGGTAGGATGAAACACTGGTTGGGTATATGCCCAAGAGTGGTAGTTCCATTCACAGCCTCCTGAGTAAATGCCATGTTGGTTCCACAGTGGCCACAACAACTTCACACTCTCGCCAGCAGTGCATGTGTGTTCCCCTTACTCCAAACGATCACCAGATTAAGATGTTATTTGTTTTATTGATCTTGGCTATTCTGATTAGTGTAAGATGAAATTCTAAGGTGGTTTTGACTTGCATTTCCCTGTTGAACAGTTGTTGAAGTGCTCCTAGCTATTAGAGTTTCCTTTTTTGAGAATTCTCTGTTTAGGTCTGTATGTCATTTTTAATTCAGTTCTTTGTTTTCTTCACACCCAGTTTTTTTTTTTTTTAGTTTGCTATGTATATTTGGATATTAGCTCTCTTATCAGATGGGTGGTAGTTGGTAAAAATCTTTTCTCCTTTTCTAACATGCCTCTCTCTCTGAATGATAGTGCCTTTTGCCCTCCAAAAGTTTTCCAGTTTTATGAGATTCAATTTATTATCAGTTGATCTTAGTACTTATGTTAACAATGTTCTATTCAGAAAGTCTTTTCTGTGGCAATGATTTCAAGATTGTTTGTCATTTTCTCTTCTATCAAACTCAGTGTATCTGGCCTTATGCTAATGTCTTTGGTCCATTTGGAGTTGAATTATGTACAGGGTGATAAATATGGATCTATTTGCATTCCTCTACATGTAGACATCCAATTTGACCAGCATTATTTGTTGAAGATGCTGTCCTTTTCCCAAGTGTGCATTTCTGGGTTCTTAATAAAAATAAATAAACAAACAGATGTCCATAGTGGGTGGATGTATTTCTGTATCTTCAATTAAATTTTGTTGATCAATTGTGCTAATACTATAATATCTTTTTTATTACTATAGCTCTGTAGCATGATTAAAAACTGAGATTTGCTAGTTCTTTTATTACTCAGATAGTTTTAGCTATCCTTGATTTTTTTTTGTATTTTCATATGAAGCTAAAATTTTTCCATTGAAGATATGTGAAGAATTTTGTTGGAATTTTGGTGGGAATTGCATTGAAACTGTACAACCCTTTTGATATTACCATTTTTACTATGTTAATCTTACTGATCCATAAACACAAGAGTTGCTTCCATCTTCCAATGAATTTTTCAGTTTATTTTTCAGTGTCTTTTAAAAAATCATACACTTTCACTTGCTTGTTAGATTTACCCCAAGATAGTTTATAATATTTGAGGCTATTGTAAAAGTGAAAGTTTCTCAGTTCGTTTGTCATTTGTATATCTGAGGGTCTTTTATACATGGGGGGGCACTGATCTTTGTGAGTTAATTATGTATTCTGCTACTTATCTGAAAGTTTTTATCATCAGCTGTAGGAGTTTCATCAGCTGGAAGAATTTTTAGTGCCATTTATGTATTCTATAATATCACATATCTGGAGATACTTTGATTTCTTCCCTTCTGATTTGTAGCCCCCTGATCTTTTTCAGTTGTCTTATTGTGCTAGCTAAGACTTCAAGTACTATATATTGATAGAGTGATAGTGGACAACCTTGTTTCTTGTTTCTAATTTTCGTGGAAATGCCTTGAGTTTCTCCCCATTTAGGTTGACACTGGAGCTATGGGTCAGCTGGTAAATTGCCTTTATTATGTATAGGTGTGTCCTTTTTATCCCTAATCTCTGCAGGATCTTTATCATGAAGGAGTGTTGGATTTTGCAAAGATCTATTTTGTATTTAATAAGATGATCATGTGGTTTTTGTCTTTTCATCTCTTTATATGTCGGAGTACATTTATCAGTTTACATATGTTGAACCATCCCTGCATCTCTGCGTTGAAGCATACTTGATACTTGATGTGTTTTTAGATTTGATTTGCAAATATTTTATCAAGAATTTTTGCATATATGTTTATTAGGGATGTTGATCTGTAATTCTCTTTCTTTATTGGGTCTTTATGTGGTTCAGGAATCAGGGTAATTATAGCCTCAAATAATTCAGAATTCAAAATGTTTCTTTTGTTTTTATTTTGCAGAATGATTTGAGAATTATTGGTGTTAATTATTTTTTAAAAGACTGGTATATTTCTGTGATAAAACTATCTGAACCTGGATATTTTTTGGTTGGAAGACTTTTGATATCTGCTTCTATGTCATTAGGAGTTACAGGCCTGTTTAAATTCTGTATCTTATGTTTATTTAATTTTTACAGGTGCTATATAGATGTATGTTATATTAGCTATTGTTATATTAGCTATTGTTTTAGATTTTTCCAATTTGGTAGAGTTTTGAATTTTTATTTATTATTTATTATAACTTATCCACTTTGCATCTTGGCTGTAGTCCTCTCCTTCGTCTCCTCCCAGTCTCACCCTCTCTCTCCCTTCTCCCTCTATGCTTCTACCCTAGTCCAATGATAGGGGAGGTCTTCCTCCCCTACTATCTGACCCTAGCCTAAGGGGTCTCATCAGCACTGGCTGCATTGCCTTCCTCTGTGGCCTGGTAAGGGAAGAATAGAGGTTTTTAAAGCATGTCCTTATGATTCACTAGATGTCCTTGGTGTATATTGTTAGGTCATTCATCTCTAATTTTTTTAATTTGGCTTCTCTCTCTCTGACTTTTAGCCAATTTGACTATGGTATTGTCAGTCTTCTTAATTTTCTTAGAGAACTATCCTTTTGTTTAGTTGGCTTTTTTGCTAGTGTTTATGTGTGTGTTTTATTGATTTCAGCCCTGGATTTGCTTATTTCTTGCCATCTAATCCTTTTAGATGTTATCTTTTATCTTTTTTCAGGATGTTATGTTACTAATATGAACTTTCCATTTTTTAAAGTGTCAGGATTTAGTTCTAAGAACTTGCCTCTTAGAACCACTTTCATTTTGTCCTATACATTTGGGATGCTGTCTTTTTCTTTTCATTCAATTCTAAAATGTTTTTAACTTCTTTCCTATATTTTAAACATTTTTATTTTATATTAATCACAGGTTATGTACTTTGTATCCCAGCCATAGCCCCCTCCCTCATTCCCTCCCTATCCCGCCCTTCCCTCCCTCATCTCCTCCCTGCCCCTTTCCAAGTACACTGATAGGGAAGGACCTCCTCCCCTTCCATCTAACTCTAGCTTATCAGGTCTCTTCAGGACTGGCTGCAATGTCCTTTTCTGTGGCCTAGCAAGGCTGCTCCTCCCTCGGGGGCTGGGGAGA
>JAQQSO010006297.1:0-11406 GCA_028658305.1 Pachyuromys duprasi
AGCCCTGAGGAGACAGGATAAGCTGGGGTTGGATGGAAGGGAAGAAGGTCCTCCCCTGTTGGTGGACTTGGAGGGGGCGGGGAAGAAGGAGATGAGGGAGGGAGTGGGAGGGTAGGAGGGAATGGGGGAGGGGGCTACGCCTGGGATTCAAAGTACCTAACCTGTGATTGAGATAAAAATAAATAAATTAAAAAAAAAAAAAAAGAAGATGCGCCAGGCCTGGCTGACATTGTCCCAGAGGAACAGGTACCACCTGAGAGGCGTTGCAGGACACTTACAGCTTGTCTTATCTTCCTTCTTCTGCCCATTCGAGATGATACTTTTTCTCTAGCCTAAGTGAGTTCTGCTTTTTGTCAAACTTACAAAAGCTACACAGAGACACCGAGTGTGTGTGTGTGTGGGGTGTCAGGCTTTATGGGTCTCTCGGTCAGGTCATGGAGAAGTGTTAGACATTTGAATAAGACATCTCGTTTCTTGACACAGTAGAGGGCACCAGGGTACAGATTGTGGGGCCCTTGGCTCTCAGATTTCTCCCAGCATGCCAGTTTTAGGCAGATTCCAAAGGAGGCTCAAAAATCCCTTTAGGTTTGGAGTATTTTTCTAAGCTTATTTTAACCAAGTTCCTATTGTAAATACAAAGATTGCTTGCAATTAAACAGTCATACTGTTTCCAAGTGATTATTCTTTTCAGGGCAGCCCACCGTGCCAAGGAGGAGGAGGAGGCATAGGAGGGAGTCGCTGGAGTCAGACCCCACATTCTTTCTGTGTACATGAGACTTCCGGGCATGGGTACAAGCCTTTGAGCTACACACTTCTGTGAGAATCTGGCCCTCATACTGATTCTTGACTTCCACATTTAATATTTTTTTCTTTTCACTCCCACTCACATCCTTTTCAGATAACGCATTTTCGTCTTATCCTGCTGTGGGCTTTGCTTGCGAGCGCAAACCGGAAGTACGTCTGCATTTTCTCAGCAAGCTCATCATTTGGCTGCGTATCTTTATAATTAGATTTTTCAAAATCCTCTCTCTTCATATATCAATTATTCCACTCCCTTAATCATCTCCCTCGGTGTTCTCCATGATTCTACTCGTTTGTCAGGCTGTCTGGGTCTTGCTAAGAAGGAGTGATACATACTGATGAAGTTCCACGTCTTCTTGACTGTAGCCTTGGGATCTTTGCTCCCTCTGCTTCCTGCTTGCTTTGTTGATCACAGCATTGCCTTCACTGTATGAGTCTGAAAATCATTCAGTTTGATGTGCTTTAGAATTTCTGTGATGATACTACTTTTCAAGTTGGGAGCTCAGAAAACAGATGCAGCTCTGTCTGCATCCATGCCCCAGAACACTTAACTTTCTGATGAACAAGCCAGTTTTATAACTAATTAGCTTGTAACCTTAGAAGTGCCCAGCAAAGATGTTAAATAGTAGAATGGATTCCTGATTCTATGCTGCTTTGGTAGGACAGAGAGTGGGTAGGCCAGCATTCAGAGATACAACAGCCAGCTCTCTATTCTAGCAGGAATGTCACAGCCTGAAAATTTACACTGTGGTGATTAAATTATGGTCCAGACCCCATCAAACTCAGCACAAAAGGAATAAGCCAGCGAGGCCTTAAGTAAAAGACATATATAAAGAAAGACACATATTTCTACAATTTGTCATTTATCTCTTTCTGTAGAACTTGATTCAAATATACTGTCTTTGACACGTTCTTGTCTACTTGTCGACATTATTTTATGATGAGCATAAATTTTTTTCTTTTATTGTAGTCACTCAGAGTGAGTGATTTGCTTTTTCAATTGATCTATGAGGATTTTTTAAATGCCTCATTCACTCATATATTCGTTTTTCCATCATGCATTTATAGACAGCTTACTGTAGGGAGGTTACTACATGGACAACAGGGATGAATGCTATGAAGCAGTCTCTGTTGTCAAGGGTTTTTATTCACTAAGAGAAAAGGCAGATGTCAATCAAGCATTCCATAGATTCTTGTGGAAGTACAGCTGACCCTTGAAAGGTACATTAGTGAAGGGCATGCAGGTAGGATATTTTGCAGTTCCATTTTGCTGAATAGTGTACTTTTGTTTCTTTGAGACCAAAGGAGACACACGTACAGAGATGGGCCTTTGAGTTGCTCTGAAGGTGAGGCCTTTTGGTGGTGTCTATTGTTCAGGGGGAGTGGCAGTTTCATTTACGTGTAATACATAACATTGCTTAGTTCACCAGATATAGGACCATATTGGTCACTTTGTGATATTATAAAACAACACATAAAGTAGCTAACTTAAAAGCAAAAATGCTTATTTAGTCCTCAGTTTAGGAGTTCCATTATAAAGTATGTGTATGTTGTGTGTGCATGCATTTGGAAGCCAGAGGCCAACCTTGGGTGTCTTCCAAACATGCAAGGACTACTTTGTTTTTTGAGATAGGGTATCTTACTGGCCTGAAACTCTCCAGGTATATTAGGGTAGGTAGCCTGCTAACCAGAGAGATCTATGTCTGTCTCACTGCTAGGATTTCAAGCATGTCCTATCTGGCATTTATATATGAGTTCCGGGATCAAATTTATGTTCTTTTGACAAGTACTTGACAACCTGAGCTATCTCCCTAGAACCTACCTAAATTTTATTTTAAACATTAACATTTTATTTGTTATGCAGACTGCTTTCTTCTATTCAAAATATATGAAATCCTACCTTACACCTTATACACAAACACATTTCATGTATATAATAGTTCTTCAATCATTTCTGTGTAGAAAATGTTATTTGAGCCAGTACCTACCTACATGTACCTGAATGGAAAATCTGGGACTTCTGTTTTCCAGAATACTTTTCAGAACTGCTAATCCAGAAGGGCAGATACTATGTTATGCATCAATTGTCCTGAAAATGATTTACTGTTTTGAAACTCTCCTGACAATTGACTTTTTGGCCATAGCAGAATAGATCTGGCTGACATTTCCCAAAGGGCATGGTCAGATCAGGTCCTGGTTAGCCACCACATGCTTGATCAGTATCATTTGGTTCCCCTGAATCAAAACTCCAAAGGTCCCATCCTTTAGGGTATCAGGCTCTGTCATTTCTCTACTGTTATGGAAATTGTGACAGTACTCAACAGCTGACTTATTTCAATTTGGACTGATTCTCTTTTATCTACAAGCATGGCTCGAACAGAGTAAATCTGACTAATGAATTTGTAGGCAGAATGTTGGCAACATGAAGGACTCTGGCCTCCCTAGAAAAGTTTTCAAAATTTGCCTAGTGTTTATGAGGAAAATTGTTTCTTATAATTTATACTATTTGAATCTAATTTTATTTATCAACAAACATTCTACATATGTACAAAACCCACCCTTGTAAAGCTATTTAATCTTTAACACCCATTTAATCCTATCAGTGGGGTTGTTAAAATAAACATGGATGATCCTAACATGGCTGGGAGTTTACACACTGTCCCGTTTGCAAGAGCCAAGATGTTGCTGTGTTTATCCTAGACAAGGGATGGCCTTTGTTTGAGGATTGCATTGATCTCCAAAGCAAAGCCAACTCCACAAGCCCAAACCCCACACAAATGTTGTTGATGGTCACCCAGATATCTCAATTTGTTGATCCAGATGTCTGCAGGTCCCCAGTATTGGGGAAGATCTATAAATTAAATATTTAAAAGAATTTAACTATTTTACATTTTCATTTTAGTGCCTTGCTCTGGCTTCGATGTATTGAAGGAGGGTATACATATACACAGAGGCAAAGAAAAGGCATCGTTAAATTGATGGATCAGACACTTAGCAATTTTAATGAACTTTCTGTTTTGTTTTCAGAATTATAAGAAAAACGTTATTTCCCAAGCTTCCTTAATTTTTAGCACTCATTTATCTCACCCACGACACATATATAGGCAGTTTACAAATTATTAGATTACAGACACCAAGGCTGACATATTTTATATGTGTCGTTATTTAAAGGTGTTTGTATTCTAGCACTTTTAAGATGCATTACATTGTTTTGCAGACTAATAGTTATCAAGTTTTTCACTGGTTCCCATAATGGTGTTGCTTCAAGAAAAAAGGTTTTATTAAATTAAAAAAGCTTATTTAAATTCATACCCAAACACCTTCACATAGTAAAAGTATGTGATAATGGTATAGTAAGTATAATTATACTAATAAATATTATATTTGTCAAAACAGATATTCAATGATGTAGCATGCATGAATACTTCATATTTAAATACTTCATATATTATTATTATCATACTCTATCTACTGGGTTAGTGTAATTTTAATAATACATAAAAATAGTTTATAGTTTCTAGGTCTAGAACACTAGAGTTGTCTGTGGATTATTCAAAACCCAGGAAAGATATTGAAGTTTGTTGTGATGCATGTCATGGCCAGATGTCAAATCCTCCTCTTAGTCTCTGACACTTACAGAGTAAGGAAAAAGACCTTGGTCAAGATGCTAAAGAGGTATTATTTTAGTATCATCAAGAAGACCAGAAAGTCTTTTAACTTAGATGCCACTAACAAGCACACCCCTAGACTGTGCCACCTTAGGAACCTAAATCATTCTTTGCGTTGGTAATTATTACAGTTGTGGGGCACTTCAGTCACTTAGGTCTTCATATAAGATGTTTCAATAGCATATGTAAGGGCAGAGGGTTAGATGTTCCTTAGTTTTTGAGAGCCTTTGAGGACTATTTATACAACATAGATGGAGGCTGGACATAAACAGGATAACTCAACTTCATCACTCTAGCCTGAGACATGCAGCCTAACCCCTGCTTTAAGCAGAAGAGAGATACTGTCATGTGGCTTTGTTTCTTACCCTCTTTTGTTTCCATGTTTTTTCACTCAAAATGAATTTATTTTAAGGATGTCTTTGTACTATAGAAATGTCACTGTCCTAGAGCCAGAATATTCAGGTTGAAAATGAGAAAAAAAGTGTGCTGGAAAGCTAATTATGCCCCTTATACTTGTTTCTTTACAGTAAAACAGATCTGTTGAAAACAAAATAATAATAATTAAAAGCAATTTGGGAGTTCTCTGTGAATTTCAGTGGCTTCCGGTCCATGGTCACAGCAGGACAAACCATTATGTCAAAGGCTACATTTTGTGATTCCTAAAATAACAAAAATTCAGTGTTCGTATTTCCTACCCTGTTTCTGAGAAGGCAAATAGAGAAGAAGCTGGCCTGTCATATGGAAAAAAAGTTATCTTCATCTGGCACACATGGAAGTTGTGAAAATTTTCAACTCAGACAAGTTCCATATAATGCCAACAAGAGGCTCTGTCTTAAATTAGGAAAGGGTGATCAGACTACATCTCTGTCCTGGAACAACGTAAGCTTGCACCGTAGGTTGAGAGAGAGAGTGTACGTAATTATCGTCATGAAACTGATCAAGATGCTGAGAGGAATCAAAAAGCAGGAAACCATACTTGGATCAGAACATATTTTAAGCTCAACATATTCTCAGGATTGTGAAGGCCCGACTTGGTCTTGACAAAATGTAAAGAACATCATGGTTGTGCTTTCAAAGACAGTCACAATGTGCTCTTCCAAATGTACGTACACACTCTCACCTTTTGACACTTAAAGCTTATAGCTTAAAATATTTCCACAACTCATTCCTAAAGTAATTTTCCTGAAACAGGCAACCTATTTTATGCTAATAGGACATCAGTGTATCTCTCAAGTAAAAACAAAGCAACCAACCAAACAAACAACCCCCTGCTATTTCAGAGGAAGGAGGTCATATAGGACCAGGATTCCATAACTTGGACTTTAGTTCCATGTGTTACCTCCTTTGTAGCCCCCCCCCCTTTGCAACAACCTTCTTCTTCTCTCTTATATATGTCAACAGATTTCACCTAAAATTCTTATTTTAAAAAAATTGTTGTACTAACCACCATTCTTCCTGCCAGATATGATTTCCCTCTTGTTGAGTGGGTCTTAAATCCAGTTAGAGAGCTTTTGGTTACCGCCGAGGCATATGCCCCCATAGCATCTTTATAGCTCTTGTTCTATGCTGGTCGTTATTGTAGTTCATAGGCATGGCTGGGTAGGACTTCTGCTTGCTTTCCTCCTTTGGAAGCTTGCACAGCACCTTCTGGCATCATGAAAGCTAGTCCTTGAGAAGGAAGTATTTCAGTACAGTTCCAGCCCTGGGCCCCCTGCATCCTGCAACTGAAGTGAATGTTGCCTTTAGAAACAGGTGCTTACCTTTAAGGTCATGATTTTTTAGTGGATTGACTGTTCATTTGTTCTCAGTGCTTAATAAACGTTCTTTTGTATTAGATGTGCCATGTCTGTTCACTCAACCTACAGATGGATACTTTGGCTATTCTAAGTTCTTGACATTACAAATGAAGTTGCTATAAATATCCATGCATGGATTTTTGACTGGATATCAGTTTTTAACTTAGTGGAACATTAAAGAGTGCAATTATTGGGTTACACTGTATGTGTTTAGGTTGGTAATAAACTTTTTTCTTTTTTTCTTTCTGGCACTTATTCTATGGGTTTCTAGAGTATCGAAGGGTTTTATTGCTATGAAGAGACACCATGACTACAGCAACTTTAATAAAGGAAAACATTTATTTGGGATAGCTTATATCTCAGAAGTTTAGTCTATTATCATCATAGTGGGAAGCATGGTACCATGCAGGCAGACAAGGTGCTGGAGAGGTAGCTGAAAGTTCTACATCTGGATCAGTAGGCAGCAGCAAGAGAGTAAGACAGTGGGCCTGGCTTGAGCATCGGAACTCTCAAAGCCCACCCCTGTGACACACTTCCCCCAACAAGGCTAAACCTCAATAATACCACTTTCTATGAGTCTATAGGGGCCATTTGCATTAAAACCACCACAATGAAGTAATGTGGGGCTCGATATTGAGGTACAATTGAGTTAGTAGAAGACCATTGTATGTTTTTCAATTATTTATCAACAAACCAAAGCATTTATTGAAGAACTTCCACATAGCGCATGTTATGATAACTGCTTAAGGGTTAAAGACTGTAACGCAGCTGCTGTCCTTCAGAGGACTTGTAGACTAGTGTGAAGACGATGCACAAATACTTAATTTTCACATTACCTAAAAAACTGTTGTAGTAAAGGAAATTAGAAAGTTGATGAGAACTCAGCACTGTAGAGACTGAAATTTGATTGGAAAGCTGTAAGGTGGGTAGATGAGGGAGTAGGATTTTTGTGGGTAGAAAGATGAAAATAAGGACAGTTTCCCAGAGCACTGCAGGACTTCTTGCTCAAACTTGTGAAACAGTGCCAAGACCATTGTTCATCCAGGGGGATGTCAGGCAGTACCCTCTGCCTACAGTTCTCTGAGGGAGTATGGCCACAGTTGGACTTTCTTAGTATTAAATTTCATCTTTTAAACAAGTGAAACAATTTCATCCTGTTTATAAAGGCTTTGATTTTCAAAAGGGAAGAACAGTCATGGTACATAGAGGTGGAGAATTCCTTTGCCCAACTTGAACAGACATCATCAAAAGGCAAAGCATGGCTTCTTTAGAACTAACTCCGAGCTTCATATTCAGCTAGGAGTGGCACAACACCGATTCTACCACAGTCATTTAGCAACACTCTGTAAAAGTTTATTTTGCATATATATGCTTAATTATAGACTTTGCACATTATACATTTATATATACGTATTATACATAGGATTATAGTCGCACGGTAATGTATATCTTACTTTATGAATAATTTAAAGAAGTTGAAGCTGTTTACCTTAAGTGCTAATTTGAAAGTCACATTCCCAAGCAGAAAGAGCCTCTCCTCTGTGGGGGAGCCCATGGCAATTGAAGCCAACTTGTTTCTTTTCAGACATTAGCTTTTTACTTCTGGTGCTGGGAATTCTCACAAACCGTTGGCGGCCTGTATCCCGCTGCTGCCTGCAGACTTGGAAGAAGTTCTAAGCCATCTCTCCTTTGCAGAGCCTCTGCCTGTGACGGCCCTGGTACAGTGGGGCTCATTCACTGCAGAGCTGGACTCCAGATCTCTGCCTCAGACGGAAGCCATCCTCTGTCCGTAGTGTGTGTTATGTACTGGGTTTTGGGTTTCAGCTTCTGTTACAATTTGTAATGATTGATGATGGTTCCCACAAGCTGTCTTTGACAGCATCTGGATAGAGTTGGATGTGTGAGTGTGTTTCTTTCTTTTCCATTCCAGGGAGAAATGGAAAAGCTTCATGCTGGGCATAGGATCTGATTTAGCCATGATACCACATGCTCATGAGTTTTCTTTTCTTCCACTGTATAGGATCCATCTCAATTTTCATCTCTGGGTTCTTCTCTTTCCTGAAATTGATGATCAATTGAAGCCATGTGTTGTCCATTTTTCCTGGCCATCTGGCCCACATGCAGGTGTCATGTGTGTGTGTGTGTCCTTCTATTTCCTCTCAAGCTAGGCAGAGTGTTGGAGGTGGGTGGGAATGCACCAGATGGCATTCTGAGTCTCTGTGCTCATGGCAAATGTGTTCAATTACTGTAAAGGACCTCCTGTTTTATCCAACTGTTATTTAACTTATCCCTATTTTCATTTCATCCTTAGTTATAATCCCCCTGCCTCTGTCTTCTGGTTTAGTATGGATTTTTGCTTGTGCAGGCTTTCCTCTTATGTTGACCCAGGCTTCTTCCTGTTTGTGTGATTACTTTCTTCCATCTCAAATTCTGTTCATGTTACCTTCTCATGCAACTACCCTGGCAACCCTCTCCAAATTTGCAGATAGCCCTTGCACAGATGATCTTATCCTGTTCTTACCTTTCTTTTTTGTTTTTTAAATTTATTTATTTTATATGTATGAGTGTTTTGCTTGCATATATGTATGTGTACCATGTGTGTCCCTGGTGCCTTCATAGGTCAGATCTCTTGGAGTCATGGATGGTTGTGAGCCACTATTTGGGCACTGAGAAGCAAATCTGAGTCATCTGCAAGGACAACAAATGGTCTTTATTTCTGAGTCCTTAACTCCCCAGCCCTTGTCCTACTTTTTTAGTTTTTATTTTCTTTACATTTTAATTTTTATCTTAATTACAGTTTATTCACTTTGTATCCCAGCTGTAGCCCCCTCCCTCATTCTCTCCCAGTCCCACTTTCCCTCCCTCATCTCCTCCCATGCCCCTCTCCAAGTCCACTGATAGGGGAGGACCTCCTCCGCTTCCATCTGACCCTAGGCTATCAGGTCTCATCAGGACTAGCTGCATTGTCCTCCTCTGTGGCCTGGAAAGGCTACTACCCCTCTGGGGGAGGTGATCAAAGAGCCAGCCACTGAGATCATGCCAGAGACAGTCCTTGTTCCCCTTACTAGGGAACCCATTTGGATACTTTAAAAAATGCCATTTATTACATTTGAGAATCTAAAGTTAATGAACTTTACAAAAACATCACTAGTTATTATTTATTTAACCATACTCCCTAAGACTATAAACTCTTTGAATGCAATAACTGCTTTTTCAATTTGTTCTGGTATGTAGTTGATGCTCAGTAAACACTTATCATAAAAACAAATAACATATTCAAGACCTGCCTCCAATGAAGTGCTCTGTCTTTGTCCCCATGACTACCAGGGACTATCTAAGTCTCAAGATATAATGATTGTTACATACAGAGCTGTGTCGATCAGTGGACTCAGCTGGGCAAGTTTGTTTCATCACTATGCACTGACCCCAGGATCTTCCTCCTGTCATCTGACTATAAACTGTAGCCCATATCTGAAAGATATAGGAGTCACACCTAGAATTATGTTGAAAGCAGAGGAAAACTGAGAACTAGGCTTAAGACTGATGCAGGAGGCTTGTACCTCGGTATGTTGCTTGCTAGCTAGCTGCAGAGCCTTAGGTGGGCTATTCATCCTGTACTGAGTAATTTTATTATCTTGTCATTCCTATAAAATTCAAAAGTGATGTATGTTGATGAATACAGGACATGTAGCATTTGACACTTATAGAGGCTCCCTAAGTAGTGGTGACAATTATTAAAGAGTCTCTTGTAATGGCTCTTAAAATTTATTTCCACCTGAAGAAGTAAATTGCGTTGTTACAACTCTGTGGCTCTTTTGTAAATGCTTGGCAAGAGGCTATTAACACATTTGCCAACAGTTTAGCCTAAGCTTTTGCTGAGGAGAGAGGGAGCATCCACGGTGTCTCACATCCTGACTGCAGTGTCTTGCTTTGAAGAATGGGTGGAACAAAAGTTGTTCTCTCTGTCTTTGGTTGATGTTGTAGTTCTTTGGATCAAAAATTCTTCAAAACTTTCCAAAATTACCCATTTATTGATAGGAACACAGAGAAAGTTAGATGGAAGATGATTTTGCAGTTCTACTTTCCAACCCATAGGAGAGCTCACTCAACACCCAAACACTATGAGATGGTGGTTAAGGAATGATGAGCTTAAGGGAGAGATGAACTGAAGGAAAAATGTTCTCCCTGTCTTTTCAGGCTGCTACATGTCCACATCCAGAAGAAGGCACTATGGTATCCCAAAGATACAAAATGTGGCTCTAGTTCACTTGGTCAGTGCAGTGGTTTCTTCAAGTAGAAGTAGCTGAGCTTTTTTTATTTCTTTAAGTCCTGTTGCCTTATATTTGACCTTTGATTTGTGGTAGGGTCTCACTATGTAGCTCAGTCCATCCTAGAAATCACAGTTCCCCTATCACTGCCTTTTAACTGATGTTCTTACAAGGCTATGCTACCACACTCAACTAAAGTTACTTTCTGTTGGCACAGGCATTGGCTGATTAAAGTAGTTGTCTCAGTTTTGCTGAGTGATGTTGTTTTCCTTGTTGCACTGAAATGGATTAGGGGAGTCTTTCTCAGGCAGTAAACTATTACTACACACTTGCCTAGTGACTCTACCAAAAACAAAGAATCTCTTGGTATCATTCATGTAGTGACCTGAGTTTCATATGCCAGGAACCATTCGAATATTGAATGTTCTCAGTTAGTCATTAGTTTATTCTAGATCTTTGTTCTTGTTTAAATCTCCTATTGGCATTGCACCCCAAACAAAATCTTTATTACATTTTTTTCCTAGGCAAAGCATTTGTACGACATTTCTAATAAACACACACACACACACACACACCAAAATAAAATTTTATTGGGTTGCTAATATATTATGCTCCAATATATTTTATTAGAAATCTAATAAATTAAAAAAATCCTATAAAACTGATTTTTAAAATCTACCACGTGGTCACAGATTAAAGTTTGAAAAAGCATTGGACTTATGCAATCTAGCAACTTTTATTTTCTTTTTTTAAAATTTATTTATTTTTATCTCAATCACAGGTTAGGTACTTTGAATCCCAGGTGTAGCCCCCTCCCTCATTCCCTCCCACCCTCCCACTCCCTCCCTCATCTCCCTCCTCCCCGCTCCCTCC
>JAQQSO010006298.1:0-11406 GCA_028658305.1 Pachyuromys duprasi
AAGGGGCGGGGAGGAGGGAGATGAGGGAGGGAGTGGGAGGGTGGGAGGGAATGAGGGAGGAGGCTATGCCTGGGATGCAAAGTACCTAACCTGTGATTGATATAAAAATAAATAAATTAATAAAAAAATATTTCCCAGTAAAAAAAATGTGTATATTGGGATTTTGTTCACTTATACAACAGAATTAAGTTCTGATGCATGACATTATATGAATGGACCTACTAAACAAATGATAAAACCTGGGAGATTGAGCATTGTATACCTCGACCCATACAAAAATATTTAGGATAGAAAAATCTGTAGAGACAACTTGTATGGTAGTAGTTGCCAGGACCTAAGAAACTTCTGCTGAATGATTGTAGAATTTTCATTTGGGGATTGAAAATTTTGGAAATGTATAAGTGATGATCCCAGAAAACCATGAGAGTAGTTAATGATGTTGAATGGAACACTGAAAAGAAAATTGGAATATTTGGTTATATATATACATGCAGATATACTTAAGATATAAATATTTATTAAGCATATGTCAATAATTAATGATGCAATATGCTTAGTAGTGCATTGTTAATGGATGAGTTACCTGGTGTGTCATTAGGATTGATAGTCAAAATAAGTATTAATAGTGATTCAGAGGGTCCTGGCAAAGAGAATGGATGCAGGACATGGATTAATGCTTGCAATGAAGACTCTCCACGGGACAAAATACCAGCTCAGTGTCATGCTAGGTGACTTTTTTCCTGAAAAAAAAATTGATATTGCGTATTTGATCTTATTGTGCTACCTTTTTCAGAGGACCTGTATTAAACTCATTAAAGAACGATATAAAATGCATGTATTTTAAGTTCAGAACAAAATAACAATCTGTCAGGTTAAATCTGTTCTGCCACTAGTTTCCATGTGGCCTACAAATAAGTTCACTGCAAATTTTCATTAGAATAAGCAATGAAATCATGACATCTTGGTCAACAGGAGAACATCTATATTAATGGAATGGCAGTGACCCAAACTGCCTTCTTGCTCCTTTTGGATCATTACTCTCCTGGCTGTGGTGGTCTCAGAGACCCCTTCTATTACTCAAGTGTGGTAACACTGCTGTAAACACAGCCTGCTTTTCTTTGTGGGAAACAAAGAAATAAAGTTATGCAAAGACACATGATAGTGAAATCAGTGAAACCCGTCACTAATTTATGTCTCAACTCTACCATGCTTGGGTGTTATGTGAATACTTGCTCTTTCTATTGAAAAAAACTTTTCTAAAAAGCTGTACTCTGTGTTTTGTTGGCATTGGCTTCACAGTTGTTGCTCCTAACTACCACTTTTGATTGTATCATTGATTTTGATGCTAATATTGTACTGTGTGTTCTTCATGGATGTGAGGTCTTTAGGTGATACTAAGGTAAGTACTTTGTTACCTTGGCATATAGTAGGTTATATCAGCACAATGTGTACTTGGTACATGTTACCATGTTTTTACCATGATAAAATTGTCTAATGATGATTTCTCAATTGAATAGATTATTAGTTTTCTCAGGATGGCATTATTTTTATGTAGATATTCACATGTATCTGGGATGCTAGCTTGTCTCTTGAACACTAAAGTATTAAGTATGAGTCATGTTCATGGACAATTTATGATCTTTTGAGTTTAATTTTATATTTATTTATTTTTATTTTTATAGTAGGGACATTTGCCTGCATATATGAAAATGTTCTGCATACATGCATAGTGCCCCTAGAAGCCAGAGAAAAATAACTTGTGAACCACTTGACCATGGTTTATGGGAACTGAACTCTAGTCATCTGTAAGAACAGCAAGTACTCTGAATTTCTGAGTCATCTTTCCAGCCCCACATCTCATTTTAAAAGATAAAGTAGTAACAATAACAAACCTTGACTTAAATGTGAGGGGCAAACACAACATTTATGAGCTCACAGAGAGTATAAGATATAGTAATGACTTCAGATTTTCCTTATCATCGTTATCTCTGCAGCTACTTCAGCTACATTCTAAGAGAGGACTGTTTATGGGAACAGGACAATATAATCAGATTTCAAGCATAACATGGATGTGACTAGTGCTTCACAAATTGGTCTGGATAGAGGCCTTACCATCTTGTCTTCAATATGGGAAATGAGTGTGTTAGAGTTTGGTTTTGGACCATCTCACGTGAAAATGATACACATCAACCTTGTTTAGAAGCAAAACCTGATGCTGGATTTGTGAGCAATCTTAGGAAGCAGCATGTAGATGAGAAGGGTCTTGGGTCTGAGGACATGCTACTGAGGCAGCCACCTTGTAAGAACTACCTGTTAAATACACTGAGCTCTCTAGACCATCTAAGGAAGCTACTTAGAATTATCATCTACATAAAGTTGACAGAGAGAACCAACTCAAGGAAGCTAGCTGTCTAGTCATTTCATTGCAGAGTAAAACACTGTTCTTTCCCAGAACTGTGGTGGGTATTGCTTAAGAAGCAACCAAGCAGCCTCACCTTTGTATTTATGAGCACAGGTTTGAAGCAGGAGACAAGGATGCCGGGAGATTCTCTTTTGATTAATTTTGCTGTAGGGAAGCCATCATCACAACATCAGTAGATGAAATCTGAGATAGGGGTCTCATGTAAGACATGGCATATAGTAAATTCAGTAATGATATACTTCAGAAAATTAAAACATTTCAATAATTATATATTTCCAAAATAATAATAATTAAATCATAACATGTCTCAAAAATAAAAAAAAATCAGGTAGTAACCAGTACTACATTCATGTAAGAGATTGAAAACTTTAAATACATGTAAATTCAGTAACGACAAAATTTATTTCAGTTTTCTAGTTACAATTTTAACAAGTTGCTTGCTATAGTTTCTGCATTTGGATGGCTTTAGAACTTCTGAATTCTGCCTCTATATGAAGACTGAGAAGTAATTTCCATCTTTTGAAAAGGACAAATAGCACTTTGGGCAGGGTGTGTAATGGATAGATAAACATCATCCCTCCAAAGCCCTGCATCACTTGGATCTATTTGTTTTCTGCAGTATGCTTGATTGCCACTTCCATGCCCCCAACTTGCTTCTGCACCCTCCCCGGTGTTTGCCTCCTCTCAAGTAATTGCTGCAAAGGAAGCAGCTGGTATTTCCAATTCTAACAATGGCTGTTCAGCACTAACCTCAGGTTCAGGTTGCAGATTGGTCACTGGTTGTTTTTATTCTATTCTTTTTCTTTCTTTCTGAAAAATGGAATTGTAACTCCTACTTCTAATTTTAAACTGTTGAAAGTTCAATATTACTTTCTTATTGTTACGAGAAAGTGGTTGATAGAACAATTAATTGACAGTAACACAGAACATTTGTCTCACTGGGTTTACAAAATGTTCTTAATTAAATTAAAATTTATTTCAAATAAAAACATCTAAGAAGTCTTTTCTGCAGAGCAATAACATGATAGTCAGAAGCAAGAAGCCAAAGAAAGAAATTGTGCTGTCTGTATAATTTGCTGTTTCAAGAATGTGAATCATTTGTCAGAAAACTGAAAGCTTGTTTTAGAGATATTCCATTATGTTAATAACTATGGTAAATTAAGTTAATAACTTGTATTGAGAACTTGTTATTATATTATATTGCAATAAGAAATCATGAAAGTGTGATACGGGGATGTCTCAGCAGTGGACAGCTTATTGAGTAAATATAAGGACTTGGGCATGCATCCCCAGAAGACCACGTGAGGGCCACGGTGGGCAGCTGTCATTACAGCCTTGGGCAGTGAACACAGGGTGTCATCAGAGTGCCCCGACTCACAAGTGGAGAGCTCTGTGTGTGACTGAGAGAGGAGCTCACTGAATACAGTGGAAGAACATAGAAGACATTTCTTCTCATAGACTGTAAGCCTCCACAGGCATGCACACATGAATGTCCTACACACCTGTGACCATACCTGCATAAACATGCATAAATATTATACACAACATATACATACAAACAGATAAAAGAGACACATAAATATTACATTTCTTCATCATCCAACAAAGAAATTGCTATCATCATCTCCATATTCATGATGACTCTGAACCAGAATGCTTGCCCTCTATCAGTGGATTTTATGCATTTTCCCAAAGGGTTAGTCCAATGGTATAGTTGAATGCAAGCACAGTGAGTCAAGTTCATGTTCCTTGTTCTAAACCTCTGTTTATATATAGATATATAATATATATAATTTAATATATATCAATATTTATTAATTATTAATATTAATATTAAAGAATGTTGATTAATATAATATATTAATATATAAATAGATATATATTTATATTAATATATAATATATATTAATATATATATATACATATATAATTTTCCTAGTTAACAACATAACTCCAGCGCATTTGATTACCAGGGATCTTGTTTTAGTTCTGTAAAGTTGTCGTATACCAGGTGGATCACAAATGAAGAAATTAATTTTCTTATAGTTCTGAAGTCCAAATCAAAGTACAGTAAGGTTGATTTTCAACTGTTTATGCTTGACTGGTAGGTGATGCCTCTTTACATCATTGCTTATCTATGCATCTGTATCAAACATCTGTAATGTTTCTAATGAGGACACCAGGACTCTTGGGAATCCTGATACATTCAGTAAACTGTGTACAGGAAGCAAAAAGGTGCCCAGCCAAGGGTGAGGGTATGTGTGAGACTGTTTGTATGTATGACTGTATATGTCTGTGTGCGTGCATGTGTATACATGTTTGTGCATGTGTATATGTGTGTGTGTGCATGCAAGTGTATGCCACTGTGTGAGTGTATGTATGTGCATTTGTGTGTGTCTGTGTTTGTGATTGTTTATTCATGTGTATGTGTGAATGAATGTGCTATGTGTGCATGTGAAGTCTGTATGAGTATATGAGAGTGTGTGTATATGTATGTGTGTATTTGTGTGTGCTTGCGATGAAGGATTAGGGAATTTAAGAGAGTAGGGTGAAACCAGAGACAAGTAAGTTTGGAAATTTACTATTTTTTCTTTTTTCTTTTCTCATTTCATTCCCATTCACTCTACTTCTTCCTCCACTTTGCCTTGCTCCTCATCTTCTGCATCCCTACTTCTTATTCAGCATAACATAACTTGCGGAATTTGTAGTATGTTAAGAGTTGTAGGACATTATACCATGTGGCTCAGGGATGAAACATAATGTTAGCAAATTGGACCTTTGACTTGTCACCATATGTGGCTGTTGCTTAACATCCATATAACACCAAGATTTAGGACAAAAGTGTCAGATGTCATCTTGAGTTTTTATTTTGACTGTGATTTATTTGGAATGGAGGCATTATTTTTGTAAGGAAAAACATGTCATGTGGGTTGTTTGAAAATAAAGGGTATTTAAATTCACTTAAAAAAAATAAAGGCATTTTGCCTGGAGATGGTGTAGAACATGAGGCCATTATCTTGTTAATATCACATTTAATTGCCTTAAAATTTATAGTGGTGAATAACCATGTATGAAGACTGGAGTGAGGCTTTCTTAAGAGAGAATGTCTTTAAATTTCACAAATCCAATTAATTGATGATAGAATGAGGAAATATTAGGTTATCTTAAAATTTAATAGGTATGTTTTAGCGAAGCACTTTAATAATGACATGTAATACAGAAAATCAGAGTTTTTGAGAAGAATTAGCAGGTGTTTGGCTTTTGCCCTCTCCAGAATAGATGCAGAGACTTTAAGTGGGTGGTGATAAGTGCTGCTATAAACACAAGTCACAAACATATAGAGCAAAGTCCAAATTAAAGTTTTTATATGAAATTGAGCAATCTGTCCATAGATTTAGCAATGAGATGAAAATATAGAAATGTCAAGAGATTTTCTGTCAAAATTGGCTCCAAACACATAAACAGATAAGAAGAATCAATTAAGAACTTGGCATTGGAAGATAATTTCCTACAGCGTGATAAAACAATAGCAATTCTACATTTTTATCATTCAAAGAGACAATGTAATATGAGTATGACATGTGATAAAGAAAAATCAGATGAAGCAATGTTTGTGAAAAAATTCACCCCACTGCAAAGGAAAACCATGTGGTATTATTTATTTTGAACAACGAAAACAGAACCATTTGGCATTTAGTTTGCTTTTTGATGGAATCAGAGGAAACAATGGTTATGGAAAAGGAGCAACTGATCAGAAAACTATGATTCCTGGAGAATAAACCAGAGGCAGAAGAGCATGGCTTGTGAGTGAAGACAACAGTCACTTCACTTGTGCACCAGAGGCCCAGCTGTTGGAGGACAGCAGCTGGCATAGTTGACAAGAAAAAGAATACCCAGCTCACAGAATTTGAAAAGGAGACTTAGGGACGGATGACGGATTTATTTCACGTGCAATACTTTTCATTATTTTAAACATATCTTACTGATCTGTTTATGCATCTGCAAGCGTGTCTCTGTGTGGGTGTCTCTGTGTGGGTGTGCCTGCATAAGGCAGCCAGACAGGTGACCTACACTCTCTTTTCTAGCCTGTTCCAATTTCCTTTCTGTTGCCCAATACACTTTGACTAACAGCAACTTAGGCAAGGGAATGGTTTCTATAGTCTCAATATCCAGGTTACAGTCTACCACAGAGTAGGAACTCAAGGCAAGGATACAAATGCAAAAGTCATGAAGGAACACTGCCTGCTGGGTCATGCTTTAACTTGCTCACAGGCTCACACTCAGTTATCTTTCTCTTTTAATTAATTTTTATTTTTATATATTAATTACAGTTTAATTAATTTTGTATCCCAGCTGTAGCCCCTTCCCTCATTCCCTCTCCATCCCATCCTCCCTTCCTGCTCAGATGTAGCCCATGGCAGCTCAGTATCCAAGTGTGTTCCCTAATAAGGGGCACAGGGACTGTCTCTGAAATGAACTCATTGGCTGGCTCTTTGATCACCTCCCCCTGAACCTGCCACCTGCCCATAGCTTATCAAGTCTCATCAGTACTGACTGGATTCTCTTACTCTGTGGGCTGGCAAGGCCGCTTTGCCAGGGACAAGTGATCAAAGAGTAGGGGACTGAGTTCATGACAGAAGCAGCCCCTGCTCCCCTTACTTGGGAACCCACATGGAGACTGAGCTGCCAATCAGATACATCTGAGCAGTGGGTCTAGGTCATCTCTATGCATGGTCCTTGGTTGGTGCATCAGTTTCTCCAGGAACCCCTGAGCTTATAATTTTTAGCTGTGTTGGCCTCCTTTTGGGACGCCTGAAGCAGTGGAAGAGAGGGAACAGTATGTGAGCCTGCTATAGAGGGTTCTCTGAAAGGCTCCACCCAACAGGGGATTGAAGCAGGTGCTGAGACTGACTTTAGCGATCTTTCTTACACAGTGAAAGAGCACCTGCCTAGAGAAGGTGTCACATATATGGACTGGTATCTCATGCATCAACTAAAAATCAATTTCTCATAGCCATAACTGCAGGGCAATCTAATCTTTTCAGTTCCTCAGCTGAGACTTCCTTTTCAAGTGACTTGAGCTTGTATCATGTTGACAGATGAAACTAACTAGAATTCTAGCTATTTATTTGAGGCAGGAGCATACCAGGGACCCCTTGATGAGGCTAGAAGCCAGCAAGGCTCAGCAATACTCTTGCACCCAACTTTATTAAAAGTAGAAATACAGGTCTTTGTGAGGAAGCTGACTGACATGTGGATGGAATAATTCATGTGCCAAGTCTGGTTCCTAGAGAGACAGCACTGGGTATCTTTCCACCATGTAGAAAGCAAATAATTAAATGGATTATGTGAGTGCTTCTCAAGACCAAACTCTGTTTTAAGCATTACTGGAAGGATTCATAAGATCAAGGAAAGCTATTGCATTGTGACTAGAATTTATTACAGAGAAAAGACAGAGGTCAAAACTAGCAAAGGACAAAGATTTATGAGACAATTTCTAGGAGAAACCAAGAGTCAATCTCCATGTCTGCCTGTCTCAGTGGAGTTTCATAGAGATGTGCTTTACTCACCCAGCCAGGTGTGAGAGAACACATACATGTCATTGGGGGAAGTCATTGAAATCTCTGTGTTAGGCTTTTACTTGAGGACTGGTCACAGAAACAGGGAGCATCACAAGACTGACTTCAGCTACTCAAAACCAATATTCTTCCTCAGATGGAAAACACCTTAGTGCTCATTGCAAATCACACTGTTAGGATAAGTTCAGATCAAAGTAGTACAACACACCTATCTTCAGGCTTTTGTGAATAGGACTCTGGGACTATTGAGTCATGGTAGCCGAGAGGATGAGAGCACTGGCCAGAGGCATTTTTGAGGGTGTGGATGCAGCTTATTGTTGCTTTAATGATAATAAAAGAGTGTCCAGTGCCTTCTTCCAGGGGGTACAGCCACTTTTGTTTATGTGTTGGGGGAGGGGAGAGCAGGCAGGGAGGGGCTCCTTAGTGTTTACTCACAAAACTCTACTGTTCTTATTTTATTAAGCTTCTACAAAAGATTTATTTTGCTTTGAATTATGTATACATTGATAGGTCTGTATATGTGAAAGAAGGTGTCTATGTAGGCCAGAAGATAAATTATGAAGATTCTATAAATATTCTATTATTTAGAAGATTATTTTTACATTTGTTTAGACACATGTGCATATTTTTCCAACTGAAATACATTAGTTGTTTTTTTCAGCTTTTTGTTAATAAATTATTAATCTCATGCCAGATCCAACTTGGGACCTCTTGATCATGTTATAATCACTTTGTCATTGTATTCATAAAAATAGGAGGAAATAAAGTGACCTTGGAACTAGATAAGTCTAATGTGGTGGCAAATACTAATTGTCAACTTGGCTGGTTGTGGAATCAAGTGGGCAAGTCTGTAAAGGTATTTGTTGAAAAGATTTACTTCAGAGTGTATAGCACTTCTGGAATTGGGCAACCTATGAGGAGGCTCAAAGAAAAAGGTATGTTCTTCCCTGCCTGGCCTCCCTTTTTGGTGGGAGGACATTTATATGATAGATACTCTGTTGCTGCTATCCTTTGCTTGTGTCAGAAGCCATCTTCTTCCAGTGTGGACCGAAGACAAGCAGCTCTCCAGGTCTCCCATGCCCTCAGCGCCACACTGTGATTGCTGAGGCTTCCAGCTTTATAAATGAGCAGCTATCAAATTCTCTTCCTTTCTGGTATGAAAGAAGTTACGGTTAGACTACCCAGCATCTATCAGTTTAACAAATCCACATATATATACAGATGTGAATATGTGTATATGTAAAATATTTTATACAGAATAATTTATTACATAATATGTATGATAGAATACATAATATATAAATGTATTATATAAAATTATCCATTTAAATAAATGTCAATATATTATATCATAGATGAAAGACAAATATATGAAATACAATATATTATATATTTACATATATGATATATTATATATGTATTCATCTATATATTCTCTTCAACTAGAGAACACTGACAAATACTGCTAGATATTATTATTAAAAATTTGTTTTCAGTAAATGAAGCCAATACTGTAACCACTCATACGAAAATTCCAGGCCAGTTTTTCACCACACTTATCACCAAGATTTGAGTTCTGTTAAGCACCAAGTTACATCTTTTTGCATCTGTTTCTTAAAACCATCACAGCTGATATTAAGCGTGCCTCAGTCTGTGCTACATGTACTATTTATGACTTACCCATATTTTCTTAGGCCTTCCATTGCAGAATATAAAAGGTCCAGCTGTCACTCCCTTGAGGCCTTCTACTACAGGTTCCAACCCTCACTATCTACTATCAGAGCTGTCCCAAAGAGCTCAAAAATAGTTTCCTGGAAATAGCCAGCAACGAATTACTGACAAAATGATATATAAAAATCTCAATTTACTTGTTTCTTACTTGAGATAATGTGGAAGCATGTGTTTACACTGCTAGCCATGGTTCCCTAGACAGGCTTATTTCCCAGTAGTAACTAGCTGGGAAACTACCTCATTAGTTTCTGATTCCTTGTCTGATTTCCTCAGAATCCTTTAGTATTTTCAAGAAATTTTGCCCCTGTTGGTATAAATTATCAAGAGGAAAACCTGAAGACACCGAAGGCAACTTAGGTAATCTCTTTTGAAGATAGAGACTCATTTAATCTATTTTTCTGCAATTAAAAATTTACTTGAAACAATAGTTTTGGTCATCTTGCTTTTAAGCTGCAAGAACTGTATAGCAAGTTAGAGGACAAAGCTCAGTCACAAGGATCAGTATACAGACTGGGAAAGACTCAAAAGGGTGTAGGCCTAAGCATTTTTATAATAAAGAAATGCTTGAGAAAGTAAAATTGTATTTAAAGATGAAACAGTTTTTTATTGTATCTTAAACAGCATTCAGGTACAGTATACACTTAACATATTAATATTTCACACAGGAGGATAGTATTAATTCCATCATAGAGTCAATGTATTATGCAAAAACTTACTATTATCAGAATGGATGCAGGTGTACTCCCTAAGTTATGTCTCTTTATTTTTCACCTTTAATGATGGCGCTTCTGTCATCACAATTTTGTTCTCATCACCATAAGAACAAAATTTGTGTAGTTGACCTATTAGTGAGAATGGTTGCCACTGGTCTTTCCATGATTGGATTATTAAATAAACAATGTTTGCCAGGTCTATTTCCAATATTCCACTGTACATGTATACATACTTTTACACCTATGACTCAGTTGATGGATACAAAATTAGTTCCTGTTTTGAATTTTTCAGGGCTAGTCTACATAGGGGCTGATAGGAATTTGCATGTTGGTTATTTGTTTGGCTGTCTCTCTAGGAGTGGGACTGTTGAATCAGACAATAAGTCTTGGTAAATTTACTAAAGAGCTTCCAAATTGTAGTAACTTAAGTTTCTGAGTGTAGGTAAGCATACTTTTCCAACATACTCAGCAAAATTTTTTTCTCTTTATTTTAGGTTCGGATAATAATAATTTTATTGAAGTCATGTGATACATGATTTTGGTCTTGATCATATTCCTAGACTCTAGTGATATTGACCTTTTTATGTTTTGTTGGCCAATGATATGTCTACAGAAATTTATGATTTGGTATATTACCTAATTAAAATTTTATTTGATCATACCAATCTGGGTCCTCCTTCTTGTATATCCTCTCTAGGTGCGTAGATTTCAGCTTGAACTTCCTATCCTATAGGTTTATATAAGTGAGTATATACCATATGTTTCTTTCTGCTTTTGGGATACCTCACTCAGGATGATAGTTTCCAGGTCCCACCATTTGCCTGCGAATTTCATGATTTCCTCCTTTTTAATTGCTGAATAGTATTCCATTGTGTAAAAGTACCACAATTTCTGTATCCATTCCTCAACTGAGGGACATCTGGGTTGTTTCCAGGTTCTGGCTATTACAAATAAAGCAGCC
>JAQQSO010006299.1:0-11406 GCA_028658305.1 Pachyuromys duprasi
ACCCTCCTCCATTAATGGTGGAAATGTAAACTTGTACAACCACTCTGGAAATCAATCTGGCGCTTCCTCAGACAACTAGGAATAGTGCTTCCTCAAGATCCAGCTATACCACTCCTAGGCATATATCCAAAAGAGGCTCAAGTACACAATAAGGACATTTGCTCAACCATGTTTGTAGCAGCTTTATTTTTAATAGCCAAAAGCTGGAAACAACCCAGATGCCCTTCAACTGGGGAATGGATACAGAAATTGTGGTACCTCTACACAATGGAATATCACTCAGCAATTAAAAACAAGGATATTGTGAAATTTGCAGGTAAATGGTGGGAACTGGAAAGGATCATCTTGAGTGAGGTATCCCAGAAGCAAAAAGATACACAGGTTATATACTCACTCATATAGACATATAAAATAGGATAAACATACTAAAATCTGTACAGAAAAAAATATTTTTAAGAAATTCTCATCTGTGGTCTCTCTAGCCTGGATATTAGGGAAACTTTCTGAACTCACCATTGGTTAGTAAGTTTGTCCATTGCTGATACAGAGAGAACAGGCCACCAATTCTTCCCTGGCCCTGTTGTAGAATCTGCATTTGAAAAATGTAAGATGACAGTCCATGCACTGAGAAGAAAAGACTTACAGAAGTGACTGTATGAATATGAAAAACAGTAGTTTCTGTGTAAGATATTGTGACTGAAAGTTCATATTGTACTTTGTGAAATAATTAAATATCTAGATACTGTTATAAGTTACCCAGCCTCAAACTACTAGCTGTCATATTTTCTTTTACTAAGAATATGTAACCTATATTATCTGGATGTGTTTAAGGCTCATGTATAATGTGAGCACATACAGCAATGCACAATGGGAAGAGGTCCTTTGGAATATTCAGAAGTTGACACAGTTCCTGTGACAAATGTCACCATTCAGGAATGGAGAAAGTACAAATGCCAAGGCTTATGTCCCATGGTCCCATTCACGTGTTCCACCCAGGATCTCGATTAAATCTCATACAATCACCATGTCTGTATGGTGTAGGTCTCCAAAGCAACAACTGCAATAGCCATTGTGGTATCTCCTGGTTACAGAATCATCCATTAGAACAATTTCTTGTGAAACTATTCATCATTCAAGTGTTTCACAAAAGTGTTTTACATTCAGACGTGTAGAGTGAAGAATGGATACCTCTAAACACTTTGTTGCTAATTGACTAGATTATTGCATAATTCTATGCTGCATTATTTTCTATTCGATGCCATTGGGTATGGATTTTAATAGGAAACATGGTACCTATCTGTATGCTTAACATTACATTCGTAGGCAGATTTGAGAAAATTAGCAGGTTGCTTGCTTCCTCTGTAAATAATACACCCTTTAGTAGAAATGCATATACAAATCTATGTGATTTTTAGATACTTAGTAGAAATATATGTACAAATCTATGTGATATTTAGATTATATCTTCATGCCATCTGTTAGGAACACTGATTAACCTGAAGACACGCAATGACATAGCCCTTTTCATAGACAGAGAACCCAATGTGGCATGATTCTGAACACCATTTAGCTCTCTGTCTTTAACTTTGCAAGTGGAGAGCAAGTTTTGGGCCAAGGTAACATCAGGTTTCACTTTGGTACTAGAAAATTAACATTAGTGACTAAATGAAACATGTACCCTGTCTACTTGATGTTGAAATATGCCTGATGGGAAAGATCAGAGAATTAATAGCAAAATAAGTGGGATTCTACCAAGGTTCTAACAACTTTTGTCTGTCTGTCTGTTCCTCTGCTCTCCTGGGAGACCTGAACAGGAACCTATGTAATGCTCCAAGGTCATGCATCTGGGATTTGCTCTCTTTTCTTTACATGCTCATTTTCCCATGAATTTCAGTTGAAGATTTTTTTAAAATAAAAGCTGTGTCTCTTCACATAAAATTATATAATTAAATAGGGTAGGGGAGGAAAATTAATTTTCCACAAGACACTGTTACAAATGTCCCTGTAAAGTTCTTCCTCCTCATTGCAGAAGTACCCTTGACAGAGCCTGAAGTTAGCCAGAGGCATAAATGCACACCTTTAGGAAAAGTGTTTGAGTTACCTAATGCAGGTCTGCATCAAGACTTCTTGTCACTTTTAAGCTGCTAGGCAAGACTCTCCTTTTGCCGCATTGAAAGTCCTTGGCATAGTAGTAGACAAAAAGAGTAAATGCAGGCATGTGGCTGAGAAGATCACTCCTCAAGGGACACTTAGTACGTAGGTTTTCAGTGAATTCTTACATGCTCTGCAGATATCCAGAGCTGTTTGCAGGCTGTAGAACCGAGTCAGAGACCCTGGCTGGGATTTGCAACACATGTGTATCATTTTAGCTTCAGATTGTTGCTTCTGTATATTCCTTGCATTTTTTTTGTCTCTATGGGGTTTAGAGAAGTTTTTAGCAGTCTAGTCCTTCCTACAAAAAAAAATAACAAATATCACTTTCCTATGTAATCTTTTCAATGGGATTCTCATGACAGGATTATGAGAATCCCTTCTCCTACTACAGGATTCTGAATCAGCAAAATTTCAGCTTTATTGCATGATAAGAATAGATTGGTTCAGATCTAGGATGGAAGTGCTGGCTTCTGGTACTGCTGGGTTTTAAATCTGTGGCGTCTCGCGAACATGACCAGTACGCAGAAGAACCCCTCCAGAAGCACCTCTGTGCCTGCTGCTTTTCTATAGCCATTGCCTCTGTGCTTCAAGAAGACATGAATAATGATTTTGAATTGCTGTGTCCTGGTGACTTGTCAGTGACAGATACAAAGGATGGACTACTAAACTAGTCATGTCTTCACCGGCTCCAATATTGGTTTCTTCTTAGCCATTCATAATCAAGATTCAATGTTGTTTTAGCTACTTTTAAATCTCCAGATAACCTCTTTAAGATAGACAGCTGTTGGAAATTGAAAAAGGACCCTGCAATATGGAGGAAAGTACAATTTCTTTGATAAATAAAGCTGGGCTTCAAAGCACCAAGGGAAAACAGTTCAAAGACAAAAGGAAAACACAAAGAAGCAACCCACAGGGTCCACATTTGTTTCATTTCTGAAAACCTATCCCTTCCAGAAGTGGGATTTTTCTCCTCTGTAGAATTTTCTCTATGAAAATCCTGGTTGCCTTCTAGACTCTGTGCCCCCCTCCTGAGTGTGTGTGTGTGTGTGTGTGTGTGTGTGTGCGCGCGCGCGCGCGCGCATGTGAGACCATGATTTACCTCTTTCTCATCTATAGGCAATCATTTGGGCCACATTCACAGCTTTTCTCCTTCCCCTGTTTGGACATGTGAAAACTGCTGGGGAAGGCACACTCATGCACCCGTGCTGTTCTGCCTCCTGGTCATCCCTGGGTACTTTCCAGACGTCCCTGTATTTCTTTTCACGAAGTCGAAATCAACTCTCTTTGATTATAGTAGGGATGGCATTGTAATTCACTCGTTCCCTGCACCACAAATGAAGGCTGTTGAAATCCTTAGAAACAGTGCAGGCTGCTTTGGCCAAGCCTTTTCTCTCCAGCTCATTGTGCAGGAGGGTAAGTGAACATTCGACTTAATCAGATTCTTTGTCTTGGAACTTTGAATCTCAGCAAGAGAGATTTAATATCTGAAAGCATTGCTGATGTTCATTTATCCTAACCATGCTCTCTTGATGTCCTGGCTGAATAGTCCTCCTGTCCCGATTGCTCCTGTTCTGTTTCGAACTTTGTATGTGTGATCTTGTTTTCTGGTCTGTACATTTATTTCAGGAGCTACCCAATATCTTTCCAGTAAATTTACTTTTGCTTACATTGTTCACAATAGGCTTTTATTGTTGCAGCTAAAAACAAACAAAACAAAACAGAAAGGCTGAGGGATATAGCCATTGTGAACCACTTCAGAGATGAGGTTAATTAAGTATGAACACAGACTTTTGTCAGGATTCATTTCCTCAGGGGCTGGAGTGGGCTGTAACCCTGAATATCCATTGTGAGGCAACTTCAATGAAAATTCTAAATATTGATTGCACTTTTTGTCAACAAAATGCAGTAGACACTCACTATATGTCTCCTTCCAGATGGGAAAAGAGTGAGAAATTAAGTAATCAAGAAAACACTCTTGAGCGGTTCCTAACTAGCATAAGAAACTGAGACACAAAGGCCAGGGGATATGGCTCAGGAGCAAAGCAGTTGCCTTCCATGCACAGAAACTTAGATTTAATCCCCAACACTACATAAATAATAATAATAATAGTATGAACAGATGTTTTCAAAAGAACACTGGGATAGATGTAGGATATTCTAATAGGACACAATATTTCAATTCTTTATCCATATTGACTTAGCACATTTCATGACGGGGCTCAACTACCTCATCACCAGGTAGATTAGGAGGATAAATGAAAGGTTTTATATTGCAGATCTTGAACTCAACCTCATGTATGTGTTTTCTATGTGTCCCCTTTCTCATGTATCTGTTTATTAAATAAAGGTCTTGAATTTGTAATCCTCCTGCTTCTACCTCCAAAGATATAGAATGCTAAATGACTTTCTTATCTGGTCTATCCAAGAATGTTTTCCTTTATACCTTTCTTTGCCTTACTCAATCCATATTTTCTTAAAGTAATAACTACTCTAATTTTTCTTTAACTCATATAATTTCTCAATAAACCAAGGGCCCTCTGGTCAAGGGACTCATCATTCCTAGAACAAAATAAAAAAAAAAATCATAGAGATATTTTTGGTAAAGATGATACAGAGTCTATGATCCAGTTTGTACCCCAAATCTGCCATTTAATATGATTCTGCACAAATCTTATAAACTCTGTGGCTTTTATTTTATACACAGAACCTAGAGCTTATCTCTTGTAGAGGTCTATTTGAAGATAATATGCATGCTTTATAAACTCCTCCATATAAGGCTGGTGGAATGGCTCAGCTGGCATAGGCTCATGCCTCACAAACTGAAGGCCTGAGTTCCATCTCTGGATCCCATATAAAAGGAGATAACTGACTTTTGAAAATTGTCTTCCGACCTCTGCATGTGTGCCGTGGTATATGTACCCCATCAATAAAAAACAACAACAAATAAATAACAAATTGAAACTATTTCATGCTATAAATATGTAAGAAAATAAAAATACCATACAGGAAATAGTGTGAAAAAATCACCTCTAAGTTGTTTTTACTCTAAGACTCTTTTAGTATATCAAAGAAACTCAAGTGTGGATAGGTAAATAAGAAGTACATACCAAGAATGTCAATAATGTTTTCTTTGCTTTGTGAAATTAAATGTCTTATAGAAATATTATCATACAAAAGTATCTACTTGACCACACTAAGATACGTAAAATACTCTCCTCAGTACATTTCTTAGATGTTCAGAAGAACAGTCTAGAAGGATGAATTTGTAGGTACTGAGGCCAACTCTTGAGATACTCAGACTTATAAGAAGCACTCTTATAAAACCAGAGCTTCTAAAATCTCATTCAGATAATGTTCAACTTTCAGAAGTGCTCTCTCTTTAGAAGGTGGTTAGCATATATAACATTAACTCAACACTAGAAAAGTTAGCTTCCTCAGGAACCAATCAAAGCTCCTCACAGAAAATATTTAAAATCCAGATGAATATTTGGCAGACATAGAGTCCTGAACTGTCTCTGGTGACACAGATACCCCGTGCACTCAGAATTCTAAAATATTCTGCTGTTAATTTCTTCTTCTGTTGTATTTGGTGACAGAAAATAGGGAGCATTGCAGCTCAGTGACTTGTAGGATTTGGTGCACCTCTCCTTGCACTGTCTTGCCATGTAATGTGTAATGAGTGACCATTTCTAAGCAGTCACTTCCATCAGAAGTGGCCTTAATGAAGTTCAATATATATTGACGATACAGGCAATGAATTTTGTATCGTCACTGGCTTAATACCATGAGAAATGAGACACTTAACAAATCTGGAAGATAGAAATTCTATGTAAACCAGCTGCTTTTCAAGAAACAATGATTATTATCTGGCCCCAATATAAAGAATAAACCAAGGAAGTTTGGCAATACCCAGTCCTAAATACAGCTCTCAAGAAGGCACAGCTAACTAGGTCAGGATATTTTTGTTTGTTTCTTTGTTTGCTTAACCTTGTCCCAACCTAATAGACCTCAGCCATGATGTATATAACAGTTCTATGCAAACCATAAGACATCTCTGCATTTCGTGTACTTGAATTTGGCAGCTGCACAGCCACCTGTCATCCTTTCAAATAAGAACTTAAGTTCAGAATGTCAGGGAGACCCATGAGTATAGGTTTGAATACTTTTGCCCACTCTATGACCTACTATGCAGGGGCCACCAAATCCTCACAGTACTGTCACTGCTAATTAAAAGGAAGCATGGAACAAAATGTGAATCCCACATGCAGAAGCTTCTTCTGCTTATGTATTCAAGTTCCAACAAATTCCATGTTAACCAAAAAGAGGCACCATGCACACCCAGACGTACAGTCAATGACAGTTGATGACAATATGCACTTAAGCCCTATGGAGACCTTTATGAAAGAATTTGTTTAAAGTCATCAAAGAAATAAAATAATCTCAGCTCTCACTTCAAAGGAAATGAGATAAATTCATTTTGGAGTCAAATATGAGTGAACATGGCACAGGTAGACAAACTCAGATTTTCCCAAATTCCATACTGTAGTGTGGTAATGGTTTCATAAGGATGCTTATAGCTACAGAAACAAAATTCACAAATCAAAACATTCTGTAAATGCATTGATAGAAACATTAGGTAGGCAGGATGCAGCAAACTAGGGAAAACACTGCTATAAGGCTCAGATGATATCTGATAACAACTTGGCTTTGGAGTTAGTGGAAGCTAATGGTCTGCTAAGTTAATACAAATCCAACAATTTCATGTGGTGGTAAAAAGGATGATGATTCAGATACAGGGGTGGTCAATGAATGGCTACAAAGCTAATGACGGCCATAGATAATTTGATTCTCGGTCTCTGTGGTGGTTTGAATAGGGGCGGCCTGCATAGGGCCATTGAATTCTTAGTCATCAGGGAGTGGAATTACTTGAGAAGGATTAAAGGTGTGGCCATTTTGGAGTAGGTATGACCTTGAGGGAGAAAGTGCATCACTTGGGGTGGGCTTTGAGGGTTCAAAAGCCAAAGCCAGGCCCAGTGTTTTCCTTTTCCTGCTGCCTGTAGATCTGGTTGTAACTCTCAGCTTTCTACCATGATGATAATGGACTAAGCCTCTGAAACTAAAAGTATGCAAGTAACCCCCAATTAATTAGTTTTTTTAAATAAAAGTTGCCATGATTGTGGTGTCTCTCCGCAACAATAGAACAGTAACCAAGACAATCTATAACATTTTAAACTCTGCCTAAATGCTGAATTCTAACAAGTCAATAAGCCTTTGGAGATGTCAGTGTAAGTGAAATGTTCCAGAAACTGAAGTTCACATATAAAGTAAGCTTATATGCAACTTAAAATTAGATTAAATGACAGTCATTTTTCTTTCTTTCTTTTCTAGTCCACATTGTATTAAAGATTATGAATACAACAGGAGCTCCACAAGGACAAATATATCAGGGCATGGGGGTCCTCTATGAAACTGTTTCTCCAACCAAGGACCATGTATGGATACAACCTAGAACCCCTGTTTGGATATAGCCCAAGGTATCCAAGCGGGTTTTCCTAGTAAGAGCAACAGGAAATATTTCTTACATGAACTCAATGGCTGGCTCTTTAACCCTCCCACCCCCACCCCTGAAGCAGGAACAGCCTTGCTAGGCCACAGAGGAAGACATTGCAGCCAGTCCTGAAGATACCTGATAAGCAAGGCTCAGATGGAAGGAGAGGAGGACCTCCCCTATCAGTGGACTTGGAAACGGACAGGGAGGAGATGAGGGAGAAAGGGTGGGGTTGGGAGGGAGGAGGCTACCACTGGGATACAAAGAAAATAACTTGTGATTAATATTAAAAAAATAAAAATTAAAGAAAAAGATTATGAATACCTGAACTTAAGGTAACACTAGGCTGAAATGCCTAGTGTTGCCATTTATTATGTTTCCTTTAAAACTTCATTATTGTTTCTATTTAATTTTTTTATTTTAAATTGTTAAGCTCAGGTTTACAAACAGCAAAGCATCTTAAATTCACTTAAGGCAGACACTAAGGGTAATTGTTGCTTTGTAATACTGTCATTAGAGCTCTGGCCTCTCCTTAGTTCTAATCCTCATAATCTGTGCAAAAGGAACTCAGAGGAAACACACAGAGCTTAGCTCAGGGTGTATTGCAAAGTAAAATGAAGCACTGCCAAGGGAGGAGATGCCAAAAAGACCATCGTGTTAACCTCCATTTTAGGCAACTGAACCCGTTTTGACATTGCTAGCCTCTGCCGACTTTTCTGAAATGCTTTGCAAAGCATAGCTTTTCTCATTCCTTCCATCTCTTTTTCTTTTTGTCCTATGTTGGGCATGTTTTGGGTATGCTTTCTAGACACTGTGTGCTTTCCCATTCTTCCTTTGTGGCACTCTCCCAGTCCACAACTTCCACCATGTAGCTGTTTGACTGACCTCCTTTACTAACCTCCAGGTCTAAGAGGGTTTTCCCTTCTCTTCTCTGTCTTCCTCTTAAAGCTATTTTTGAGATTTATAGTTTGCCTGCTCTGGAACTTTTCTCTAAAACAGTAATAAAATTACGCTCCAGCCTCTTTCTTAGTGAGTTTTAAAATTATTTTAATAATGAAACAAAAAACCCTGGAAGTGGACACCAATGTCCCTAGTAACCTAAGGTGACTCAGATGAGATTTCCCAAATTTTACCATTAAAAAATAAATGCCCTTCAGTATCTGGATGCAGTGAACACACATTTAACCCCAGTACCTGGGAGGAAGAGGCAAGTGGATCTCTCAGTTAAATGCCAGCCTGGTCTACAAAGCAAGTTTTAAGACAGCCAGGGCCATTCAAAACACACAAACAGGCAAACAAACAAACAAACAAAAAATCTCTTCAGACCATTAATGTCTATCTAGGCATGGCACTGCATGGCACAGGCTTTCAAAGAAAAATTAACACAGTGAGGATCAGGCATATGCCGCATATGTGCTTGGGAAAACACCACATTTAATAAGCTTCCTGAACAAACCCTGAAATAGAGAATGTACTTTCAGATGACAGCATGAGACTACTTTCCAACTGTCTTCTAGCAGAGGGACATGTTGGGAAGCACAGAATGACCAGCATGACCACGTTGTTCTGAGCATTAGATAGCAAAGAGATGGTTCTGCTCAGATGACGCTGTTGGCACTCCTATATTATTCTACCTACTTTTGGAATTGAATCGGGTTTACTACAATTAAGCTTCTTAACTATTCCATATATGTGAATCTTTCTGGACTCCCCATTTTATGTTCTGGTTTGGAACTGGGAGGCCACAATCTGGACTTTTCTAGGTTACGAACTCTGGGCTTTCTATGCTCAGGCATTCTGCTGTCTTCAACTCCAAAAAGGGGACTGAAATCTAGTTGCTATGGAATGCACTAATTAATTACATTTACTTTACATAATTGGCATTAGGGCTTTTTGAACAAAAATGCAAATTTATGGAAATTGGTTGAAATCTTTATGCAAAATAATATAAAAGTGGACTGGTAAATTATTGGGAAAAATAAGGTAGTTTTAATTGAACAGCTAAAAGATTTGTACTTTGTTATATGATTACATCTAGTAAACTCAATTTAAAAAGTAAGTTCATTTGCTTTTATCTAACCTTTCCATCTCTTGCTCAGTATTGTTGCTATAATTATCACCAATAAGGGACCAATCTTATTTTCTATCTTATTTTGTATCATGCATTAGTTCTGTAAACAGGAATGGAATATGTTATTCTTTTGAGCAGAGCCTCGTGCATTACAAATTAGGCAGAGTTGGGCCAAAGGATTGCAAAGCAGCCAGTTATTGCTTATAGAGGACACAATGCAGCACCCTGCTCATTTGATGCTTTGCAGATGGAATGACTTTGCCGTAGAACCAGCCTTTCCACAAAGGATCCTTGCAGCACCGTTATAAAGTAGATGGCTTTACAATCAATAGAGAGTACCTGACAAGGAGCCTGTGATGCTGACGAATATGTAGTTAACAGTACAACATCAACAACAAAACGCTGAGATGCCCATGACATGGGAGTAAACACTGATAAATGATGCTTTCTTTCGAAGGGTCCTGAAATGTGAATATACATGGGCAAACACTAAATGACAGAAGCGAGAAATTAAACATTGTCAGGTTAACTGGCATAAACATTAACACACAATTAACAAGATGTTAATTATTGGTGGACAACTCCCCAAATTCAAAAAGAACCAATTTAATATTCGTTCAAGGAATTAGACTTTCATGTTCAGCATTTTTTCTTCCAAGTAGTATGCATTGAAAACACATTAGGGGCTGGGGCGGGGGGAAGGGGCTGGCACTATTTTTTCCTTCCATTTTCTTAAAACATGGTTGGAGTTCAATTCCAATTATTTTCCCCTTAGAATTTTGCCATTAAGAAAAATGTTATGTGAGGTTGTCGGGAAGTATTTAAACCTTGTCGGTTTCTCATCAGGGATGGTGGGTGAGTTGATGCTGACAGAGAGGGGCTAGACTCACACTTTTACTCCTCTGGAATGAGAAATAGCTAAAGGACCCATCTCAGCTCACACTTTGAAGCAGGGAAATGAAAACTCTAAGTCTTAGAATTGCTTGCTTCAGATATTCAGATTTTTCAAGTCCTACAGGCTGTGACCTTATTACTCAGTATTTGGGTTCATAAAACCCAATGCTATAGTTTTTCTGTATCCCAAAGAAATTAAGAAATAGAACAAGGGAAAAGACAATGGGCTCATTTACAGTTTTGTCTAATGGAGGGGAGCAGTGATAGCATAAGTGATATTACAGTTCTAGGTTGTCATGTTCCTGAACAAGGAGCTAAGCAGAATGAAGCAGAGATGCTTCCACAAGTGATAATATTCTCACAAGCAGAAGGGAGAAGGCAGGAACATAGAGTTCAGCAGCATCATGGACCACTGTACAAAGTATTAGGTTTTGTTTTATGTTATCTTTTTGAGTTTGAGGGCTCATTTGCATAATGTGAGATTTTTTTCCCCTTAGTTTGTACACCATTGGCTTTTCTATGCACACTCTGCCTCTTACATGTAATTCTATGTCCAGCTTTATGACTCCCAAGTTCATTACCATCTTAAATCTCCACCCAAGCGGGGTTATTTTAGTAGCAGAAGTCTCATGTCCTATATTATCTACTTTTCTGTTGTAGCAACTTAGGGAGGAAAGGGTTTACTTTGACTTCCGATTCCTGAAAGATAGATAAAGACTGTTGTGTGTGTGGGGGGGGG
>JAQQSO010006300.1:0-11404 GCA_028658305.1 Pachyuromys duprasi
ATCCTAGTGAGGGAAACAGGGACTGTTTCAGTCTTGAACTTGATGGCTGACTCTTTGACCCTCCCCCATACATGCTGGGGAGTGACAGACTGGCTAGATCCCAGGGGAGGACATTGCAGCCAGCCCTGAGGAGACAGGATGAGCTGGGGTTGGATGGAAAGGGAGGAGGTCCTCCCCTGTTGGTGGACTTGGAGGGGGCAGGGAGGAGATGAGGGAGGGTTGGGGTGGGTGGGAGGGAATGAGGGAGGGGGCTACGCTTGGGATGCAAAGTACCTAACCTGTGATTGAGAACAACAACAAAAAAAGGTGGGTACAAGCATATATGAAAATGTGACAATGTATCAAGAACATTTTTTTCTCCTCTTAATCACATTGTTCACAAAATAAGGTTTTTTAATGTTTTGTTTCCATATACATGATTAAAATGTCTGTATGTTTTAAGAAAAAATATTTTTAACATTTTTTAAAAGAATTGACTGACTACTCAGCATACAAGAAAATTAAATATCAGTTACTTCTAGGCCTTCCTTTTATTCTCAAAAGCATTCCAGTTAGGAGTGGTTGTAATTGTGTATTTAGAAATACATATTTATTCCTAAACAAATTAATATGTATTCTCTCTCTCTCTCTCTCTCTCTCTCTCTCTCTCTCTCTCTTCCTCTGACACACACACACCTATAACAATAATTAAAGAAAAAAAAGAGCAATGAATTTGAAAGAGAACAAAGGACTATGAATGGAGAGTTTGGAAGGAGCAAAGGTAATGGTGAAATAAGAACATCTCAATAAAATGTTTTTTTGTTCTTGTTGTTGTTGTTTTGAGATAGGCTTTCTCTGTGTAGCCTTAGCTGTCCTGAACTTGCTTTGTAAACCAGGTTAGCCTCAAACTCTGCCTCCCTGAGTGCTAGTATGTATCACCATTCCAGGCTAAAACATATTTTTAAGAGCATTCCAGTTAGGACTGTAATAATATAAATATTAGATGCCACACAACAGGTGTGGTACAAGAAAGTTTATTGAGCCATAATGGCAGAGAGGAAAGGAGGCAGAGAGGGACAGAGAAACAGTGGGAGAGTGTAGGAGAAGAGAGAAAGGGGGATGGTAGGAGAGAGAAAGTCAGAAGGAGTGTGTTGAGTTGACAGACTCCATGGTGGCTACTCATGATGACATCATAGGTTGCTATGCAACCTAGAGGCAGGCTGCCTATATGCTAACATTCTTCCCTTTATGTTTAATTAAAAAAAAAAGGTGGGGGGGAGAACTAGGAAGGAGTGTCAAGGCAGGAAGGAAGATGTTGGACTGCTTCTCATGAAGGACAAGTTAAAGTATATAACTGTAGGTCTATTGGAAGCAGCTCTTGGGGGTTAAGAGAGAGGGAGTTAACAAAAGCAAGAGACCCTTCCCTGGAAAGTTCAGGGTAGAGGGCAGGGGTATGTCAGCTATGCCCTGCGGCAGATAAGGCAACCTAGAGGCAAGCTGCCTGCTTGCTAACAGGGACAGAAACTAGTGGTCACCCTAACTACAACCAGCAGATAAAGTAACTATCCCAGGGTGTGGCCCTCTGTGCCTTTCCAGCCTCACTTTCTATCTCTTCTTCAGCCTTATCTAGGCTGTTTAAAAATAGCTTTCCTCCCTACTTCCGCAGGGAATTGTTATGCCACGTTGGAGCCCTCTGGGATGTCTCCCCAGCTGGAGTCAAGCTGCCATGCCCAGCCCTGACCTTCTCCCTAGATGTAGTGCGCTGTGCCCTCATAACCCTGGTGACTTTTTGGAAGTGTGGTGGCATGCATATGCGTGTTTGGGTGTGTGCACGTGTGTACACATGTGTATGGAAGTCAGAGGGTTTTTTTCTCAATTGTTCTTCACATTTTATTTTAAAGCTGGAATTCACCAATTCTGCTAGTCTGGCTAGAGTGAAGCCCCTGGGAACCTCCTGTCCCCACTTTCCCAGTACTTGGATTACAGGCACACAATACCATTTTACAGGTGCTTGGCAAACACTTCATCATCTGAGCCATAATGCCAGCCCTGTAATGTATTTCTTTTAAGTCTATGTGCATTAGACTATCACGTATTTTGCTAATGTCTGTCCCTCTCTAAAAAGCCAGCCATCAAGGTCCCGTGTTGCCAGGTTCTATTTTCAGTGGCATTCAGAGAGCAGCTGTCCACCCTAAATCCACAGGAAATTGTCATGCCAGAGGATCTTCTGCTGTCTCTCAGTAGGTCACTGTCTTAAGAAAGTAAGAGACAAGTGAGTTCACTGGTCCCCCACCCCCACCCCAGGATTTAGCTGGGCTTTACTTCAGCCTGGTGACTCCTGCCCTTTCAGTTACTGAAGAATCCACAGTGTTGCCAAGAAATTTTGTAGTCCTCAGCAGGTGGCTGCATAAATTACAGCACACTGCATTCTGGAAAATGAGGACAATGGGTGTTTGTGTCCACATGAATGAGGGCACTTTGGAAGAATGTCCCAACCAAATGCTTTTCATATTTCTCAACAGATCCCAAAATGCCAATGTCATCTATCATTTTCTTTCTTTTTATTGAGTCAGAGTTCGGTTTGTATTTTAGCATCAATTTAAACAGGAGAGATAAAGAAAGAGGCTCCGAAAGAAGATACACCCAGAGTGAGCGTGTGGGATTCTCAAAGAAAAGTTGCTTATATCTTTCAAATGTTTATGGATACACAAAACGGTCTTACTTCCATTTTGATGTTATAAAATTCCCTAACAAAAGAAAATTTTAAGGGAAAGGGGAGGTTTACTCAGCTTAAATTTTCAGGTTAAGTCCATCCATGTGTCAGTGTCAAGGTAGGAACTTGAAGCAGCTAGTCACGTCCACAGTCAAGAGCAGAGAGAAATGCATGCATACGTGGGTAGTGCTCAGTTCACTCTCAGTTCTTACATCATCCAGCATCTTCAGCCTAAGGAATGGTGCCACCCACCATGGGCTTGTTCTACCCACATCAATTAAGTAATCAAGACCACCTTCAACGAAAAAGATCACAGGCCAAAGCAGACAATTAATTATTCATGGAGACTTTCTTTTCAGGTGATTCTTGGTTCTGTTGAGTTAATAATTGAAACTAACCACCACACCAATGAAGAAAAAGATGACAACCACCATCTATCCCTTGGAGAGTGTTTAACTTTATAGACATCAGTAAATACTTTATAGCTTCTTGAAAATATAAATAGTGAATTAACCTACATGGAACAGTATGGAATTGATGGGTGATATCAGTTACTTCAGAAATTTTTTAAAAGACATTTCACTTTCCTTATCAACGCAGCTGATTGCCTTGTCTCTGTGCTCGATTTTGGAGACTTGTATATAGTTTTCAGTTTATAGCTTATTTTTCTTTAGCTGATGAAACTATCCCCACCCCCAGCTTCCTTCTCAATGATTGCATTTTGCCATACCATAGTTGTTTGTTGTTCTAAATAATTTTTAAATACTCTAAGCCTATGTGTAATTGTTTGGCTTATACTTATCTGCATCTTTCATGGTTGCCCTGGGGACAATAAAAATACATTTATTTTTATGTTCTGTAAAAAATCCAATATTTTATCAGTAGAAAGAAAATAGAAAGCTCTTTCAACCATATAAATTTCTCTTTTCTCTAAGCTGTATCTGCCATATTTTACTTCTACACACACTAAAACTAAGTTCTCATTTTTAGTCCACCATATCCTATATTTTAAAGACCTTATAAGGAAAAAGCTTTTTATACTTACCCAAATGTTTACCATATTTGTTCTTCCTTCAGTCGTGGAGAACTGGTTTTGTTTGGTGTAAGCCAAAGTAAAGTCTTTATTAGCCAGCCTAAAAACGACACTACATGTTTAGGATCCCAGTGTAGCACTGATCCTTTCTCAGGGTGAGCTTTTAAGTACAAAAACCATGTCCTGGGTTGACATACTTCAGTTAACAAGAACAGTTAGCCAGAACTATAGAAGTTAAAAAGCAAGGTTAGTACATTTTGAGACTGTCCCAGAACTATTCTGACTTTGATGGATTAGGCCTTTGTTTTAGTTTTGGCAGGTGGTGCTGTCTACATGGTAAGTTTTACAACCAGAATGGTACTTCCATCATGGAGTCAGTTGCACTAAGGTCTGGGAGCCTACTAAAGTCTGGGCCCTATTACAGTTTTCCCACTAAGATCATTCCCTTTAACCCAGGTGACTTCCTTGAGCAGGTCTACTGTGATAAATTCTTGTTACTTTACCCTCCTTCTGAAATATTGACATATTTTTTGCTTGCATTTAAACATATATTCTCATTATCTGACAGCAATAATCTCAGTAGAGAAATCTTATTTGACTCAAATTTGTGTCTATATGCAGTGTTGTTTTATTTTCCTGACCACTTTTAAGTGTTGTCTTCTTTATTCTTGGTTTTTCCCAGTCTGACTAGGGCATACGCTAGCTCTGTTTTCGCCTCATTGTGTTTTAATGAACATTTTTGGGAGGGTAAAATTTGTTTATTTACTTTATTTATGTGTACATGTGTCTACATGTGTTTATGTGTACCACATGCATGTAGTGCCTAAAGAAGGTATTATATGCTCTGGAACTAGAGTTACAGATGGTTGTGAGCCACCGTGTGGGTGCTAGGAACCCGACATGGGTCTTCTGGAAAAGCATCTGGAGGTTATAAACCACTGAGCCATCTCGCCAGACCCTACTGAGCTTCCTGAAACTGTACAATTTTCTTTTTTACCAAGTTAAAGGGTCCCCTACCATTAATGGCACAAGGATAGTCTCCTTTTTTTCTTCTCCTTTTAGACCTCAAAAGACATGTTACATATGTCACAATTGTCCCTAGCACTCACAGTCTTAGTTAATTAATTAATTAATATTTTGTTTATTTTATCTGTTGTTTAGATTGTATAATTATTATTTATCTATTGTGAAGTTTCCTCTTTTTTTAAAAAAGTAGACATTCTGCCACTGAACTCTTCAACAGAAAATTTTGGATTTTTCTTTCTGAAATTTCTACTAGTTCTTTTTTTGTATTTTCATCTTTTACGACATAGAATTGGTATTCTTGCATTCTTTTCAAATGTTTTCATCTTCAGATGGAGCACAACGGGAATGCTCAGTTGAAGTTCTTCGAAAACTCCCCAACTGGATCACCTTGGGGTAATCAGGGGTATTTCTCACGTGAAAAGTTTTTATGTCCCTCCGACAGCTGGCATTTAGCTGTTGCACTATGTCCTGCCCAGGGCCCCTGAAGAACTCTTATGGGCAGTAGCGCCAGCTCTCACCAGAGTTTCTCAGCAAGGCTCACATCTCCTGAACAGAGATCATCAACTTCCTTTTCAATGGTGTTGGTACACTGCTTCAGATTTGACCTAGGCTGACACACAGAGTCTGGAGACTGCTGGGGCTCTGACTATTCCCCTCTGGGATGCTCTATACACTTCTGGGTTCCACTTTCTGTGTATCCGATGGGCAAAAAGGATTGTATCTTTGAACCACGCTGTCAGTGCCATGACAGCAGCTGCAGGGCAAGCAAAGAGTTCTCAAAGGAAAGGCTGAGATTCTACTTCGAAATGAGATTTGATGTAGTCCGTACTTCATTCTCTAGTCTGTCTTCTTTGGCCTAATTTTTAAGGAATGCAGGAACTGCTTTCTGTATTTTCTCCAAATTATTAATTATAATCACAAAGAGTGATAGATTACTTGGCTGGTGAAAGAATTAAAATATTTGATTGTACTTTCAAGTCTTCCTATGTACTTTTCACCTTCCAGACAGTTGCTGTGTGCTCTTAACTAATTATTGTTAAGTTGGTAAAATTTTTATTATCTCTACCACAACCCACAGTTGTCCTTGCTCATTGTAAATTCCTACACTGTGTGTTCTATAATTTTTAATTGTGTTCAATGAAAATCTCCTAGAATCCTCTGAAACCTGACTTGTGGCTCTCCATAGTGACTTGAATTTGCTTCTCCAGAGGTTCCTGGTAACTTACTAGCCAGAGGTCAATTTAGATAGAAATGTTTTAGTAGTTTAATTTCTAAACTACACAGATGGTATAATTGGAACTCAGTAACATACATGCTTCTTGGATATAAACTTATCACAATGACAGTTTGGGTTTGTTTCTAAGCAAGAGCTTATGTAAAAGCAAGCTATTTTTCCATCTTCCAGGAACCATTTAATCTATTTTCTCTTTTAAAATGGGTGCTAATTAGTGGAGCAGAAGAGTGAATGTACAGAGAAAAGTTAGAGAAGAAATCAGGTGTGTACAGCCATTGTCTTCTCTAATCCAAACCATAAAATGAATCCCCCTTTTTTTCCTTCTAAATTTGCCTCAGAAAAATCAGATTTTTTTTTCCTATTATCCTCTGCATTTGCCACTACCAATCCACCCATGCCCTGTGTAAACTTTTCTCGTTTACCAACTGTGATGAAGAAATATTGACCCTACCTTAGGGTCACCATGAATGATGCTGACCAGTGTGATCTCAACAGTAGACACCAGGCTCCCAACCTGGTGATGAATGAAGGCAGACAGATTGGAACTAAAGGGGTATTGAATATTTTAAAAGCTGTCTTTCCTGTGCTGGGATAGGGCCGTGCTGACACATCATTACAAGGAAATGTGTCAGTCTCAGCTATGGTACACATTCATTGCTCTCCTGATGGGTACCAGTGTCACTGACTCATGATCACTGGCCAAACTATAAGCATTGTTTTGCTATTTCTTTGAATCCTGTAATACTGGGCCTTATTGTTAGTAGACAATTTTCCATTCATCTCTCAATAGTTCCGCACATTGTATAAGCAGAGATCCTGCCTGTCTTCTGCCCCAAACTATCTTTGCAAGGATATTTACATGGCAAACAGCCTTGAAACATAGCTATTGTGTCTTTTTGTGACCAAAGGGCAGGCAAGCTTCTGAACCAGCATAAAAAAAATTAAAAAGAAAAAAGAAAAAAAAATGCCTCTCTTTCTTTTCATGTGTGTCTGATGCCAAGGTCAAGAATGTTTATCGCATATTCTACATGATTCAGGTTCTGTCAGTTCATGGTTCTTCTGAAGCAAATCTACTTGGTGAGTGGGTGTCATCTTTTTTTTTCTTTTTTCTTTTTCCTTTTTCTAATGTCAGGTAGGAACTGAGTCTTGGGGAGTGATGTGCAGATGCCAGTTTTCTGGGAAGTGCTGTTGCTGGGATGGTGTTCTACAAGCCACCTCTAATCAGGGTCTCGACTCTCCCGTACCTGACACTATAGAAGTGTCAGGCTGCTAGCAGCATAAAAAGTTACCTTCAGAGTCCTCAATATAATACCATTCTGTGCCTGCCCCATCCTCCCATAGTATTTACTTCTTCTTGAAGAATGGGGGCAGTTGCCAGGCGCTTATGCAGTGTCTGGGCATGTACCTATTTACCAATGTACCTATTCTCTTAGGAGTCTATGCTAGAATTTTGTCTCTTAACATATTCACACAGATGCCAAAAGGTGTCAGCAGTCCCTTTGTGTTCTCTTTTTTTTTTTTCTAGTTGAACACTTTCTCTTCAGGTTGCACTTTTGATATCATATATTTCAACAGCTAGAAATTAAAGAAGCCACACATTTGATTATTATACCTGTGGCTGAAATATGCCTCTGTCGAGCCTACACAAAGGATTTAGACTTCCCATGGTCTCCTGTAACACAGGAGTTAGTCTTGACTGCCTCTGGAATGCTTATAAGACTTTCCTTACTCCTAAAGTTAAAGGAGAAAGTTAGCCAAGATGATATTGGAGAGCACTTGACTAAAATCTTAGTAAGAGACTAGCAAGACAAATCTTTCCATTGCCAGAAGCCGAAAGGGTCCCAGGCTTGTCTTTATTCTGTCAGCATAAGCGTTGTTGTCCTTCTGAAGTTTGTTTGTGTGTTCCTGACAATCCAGTACTAAGTTTGTAGATGTGGCATTGATTCTTGATTAAAAACTTGGCCTAGGCATACACATGAAATCAATGAACCAAAAATGAACTGCAAAAATCCAGGAGCCAGCTTTTTTTATTTTGTTTGTTCGTTAGTTTGACTTTTAGTCACCTGAAGTCTTACTCCAGATGCAATGGAGTAGTAACTCTCCCAGGTTCAGAAGTGTGGGATAGTATGTGTCATACTCACTGATTATATAGAGCAGTTTGGACTGGACATGGGACATAGCTTGTTTCTGATTCACAGTGTCTGGAGCTTCCCCTGGAAAGCTCAAAAGCTGAGGCTTATCTCAACTGCAAGCTTCTAGCCGTGAGGCACGTGAGGGTCCTGAGGCACTCTCCATAGCGGCCTCTCCATGACGGTTAGCTTGAGATTTGCACAGGGTGCTAGATGAACAAGGAAAGAGATGAAGAGATGAAAAGCTGTCCGTGGAATCTTCTATAGACTGTAGAGTGTGTTTTCTAGACAAGGCTATGCTAACCGGTCTGGTTGGTACATCTAGTTGATAGTTGACTACCGTCTTTTAGTGTCAATGAAAACTTGGCACATGGCTTAAGATTGACTTGCCCTTTCAGGTTGTCCTTATATTATCTGCTTGTAGGATTGTGCTGGAAGTGAGAGCACAAGGTAGCTTAAGCAATATTGTGGGAATGTGACCAAATTCTGGAAGTAAAGACACACAGATTTAGGTCCTGTCTCTAACACCTCTTATTTATTTATTTATTTATTTATTTATTTATTTATTTATTTATTTATTTATTTATTTATTTATTTGTAGTGACACTGAAGTGACCCTGACTTCAGTGGTTAGGAAAGTGAGGCAATGACACGCTTCTGGAACTGGCACAGAGAGGGCATATTAATGTAAATAGAAGACATACCCTCGACTTGCCCCACATACCTGGGCAGCCCTCTCTCCTGAAAAGTCTTATGGCATTGTAGCTAGAAGCTACGAAGCAGAAGCTCATGAGCTCCTGCAGTTACTCGCCAAGGCAGTCCCTCGGTGGTTTCCTCTTCCTCCACAATGCACCTCATCCTTACTCTGATTAGGAGTCCTTGAGAAAGGCTCTCTCCTGCTGAAACTATATCCATCCCTCCAGATCCCACAGAGGCACAATGTTCAGCTTCACATTTAAAAGCTCCTCCCATTCTGTCTGAGTCACACAGAAAGGATATGTTCTGGTTTTGCTGGCAAAAGGCTTGCACCCTGGTCTTTGAAGCCAGGTGCTAATGGGTATCCTGCTGCTCTTCTAAAGTTTGCCTCATCCATCTTGTCCCTTTACTCAAATTTACTTTACTTTCTTCACCCCTGATATAGACTCAGGACACATCTAATGTGAGTCCATTCTTCTCATGTCTGTCTAAAGCATGTACCCCCAAACTAGTGACAGCCGTTTTACCTTTTCCAAGCTTATTAGCCTACATTTCCTCCTCTCTTTAATCATGATCATCATATACATATTTGATATGTATGTGAATGTGAGCAGATATATGCCATAGTGCAGGTGTAGATGTCTTTTAGGAGTCCGTTTTTGCCTTCTACCTTGTTGAGGTCTCTCTGTGTCAGGAAGGTTGTGCCCAGCTGTTTCTGCCAAGCTCATACTCCAAGCTCGGCCTGGTAGATCCCAGGCTATTCTCTCTCCTGTCTCCCATCTCACTGTAGAAGTGCTGGGATTGCAGATGCCTATCACTGCATCTGGCTTCTTACATAGGCTCTGGGAACTGAACCCAGTCATCAGGCTTGGGGTGAGAAGGCTGTTATGTGCTAAGCCACCCCCCTTTTCTCTTTCCCTGCTTTGGGGTCTTTTCCCCCTTTTTCTCTAACTTTTGTAAATCAGCATTCAACCAAGTGGGCACCTGCTTCCCTTGATGCTTTCTGTCAGCTCTCTCTAGCTGTCCTGCTTCTCTCCCTCTTGGCATCCCAAAATCACTATTTAAAAAAATAAAATAAATCCTTGTCAGAGTATCAGCCTTTCACACACACTTCACAAGAAAAAAAAATCTGCAAATGAGTCAAGTTCCAGGTATAAAAACAGTCGTGTGTTGCTTGCATGCCAGTAATGGAGGGCCAGCAAGCTGTAAAGAGCCTTCCGCGTGGAACACATTCCTCTGTCTCACAGACCTGGATCTGACTTCACCCTCTGCTCAGTCCTTCTGACTGAACGGGTCACTCTCCTGTGTCTAGTCTTTTAAGGGCAACTATTTGATAATGTTTTTCTCTCTGGAAATACCAAGTTCATTTTTAATTCCAGCTACCCATCAGTTCCATTCATTAGGAGGCTGCTTCCGTCAGATAAACTCTGTAAGCTGCTGCCTCTGCCATAAATAGACCTTAGTCTTGGTATTCTGTGCCATGGCAAAGAGAAGTGTTGTACAGCCCTAGGCTTTTTTGTGGGAAGACAGCTACTTCCACTGTGGCTCTATAAGAAAAGCTTCCTTGTTGCCTTAACCTGATGCTTCCTGTTGCCATAACAACACAACGCACCCCAATGCAGCTGCTACAAAGGGCCTAGAATCTTGACACTTTCTCTCTTCATATCCCTGTATTTCAGCCCTGACTAGCTGGCCTTTTTCCCTTTTAAGCATCCTTCTCCTGACCCCAAAATACAGACATTTTCTCACCTTTCTTAACAAGCATAATCTACTTAAGTCCTGAGGGCTGTCCATTTAGCAGGAAAAGAGTACATTCTTGATAGTTAAATCAGAAAACAGTTTTAAAAGTTCTTCCTATTCCATGATGAAGTTTCCATGACCATCAACCATCATAGCTTAGAACTTTGCAGGAATATAGCTGTTTGTGGGTCACCCACATTCCTGTAAGTAATCCCTTCACAATGCTCACTAAACTAAATGTTTCACCAAGTATAAAATAAAATAAATTCAATTTTTTTCTATTTCAAGACTATCATCATCCCAAAAGCATTAGTTCTGTGAACCCTCAAACTAAGTCATAGAATTGCTGCCATAAAAACCAAGATTACAAAAGATGCTATTGGTAGCACTTTGAATGTATATCTTTTTTATTCAGCCCTAAATCATTTCCATTCATAACCTTAACATCTTAGGTTGGCCAAAAGGCTTATTGCTACAAGATATTAAAAAATAAATAAATAAAAGGCCATTGATCAACTTTGAGTTATAAATCTGATTTTTACAAGTCCACAAAAACAAACAGTTTTGAACATCTGTTGTTTTAAAAACAAAGCCCCAAATGTTCAATTTTGCCAATAAAGACTCAAGAGCCAGATGCTGAGGTGAAAGCCTGCTAGCTCAGAGAGGCAAAGAAAACACCCAGGTGATCTCCCTACTCAGCTGACGTCCCAGAAGGAAAAAGCCCTTTCTCCTGCTCCACACTGTTTTAAATAGCCTTCAACTGAATGTCTCCTCTTTCTACTTACTGTGCATCTCTCTGTCTGCCCTCTGGACTTCCTCTCTGTCTCTATGTAATTTTTGTTGTTTGTTTGTTT
>JAQQSO010006301.1:0-11404 GCA_028658305.1 Pachyuromys duprasi
TGGAGAAGGTTCCATGAGGTGCTGAAAAGAAGATATACTCTTTTGATCTAGGATGAAAGGTCCTGTAGACATCTATTAGGTCCATTTGATTTAGGGTGTCTGTGAGTGCCCTTGTTTCTCTGTTTTGCTTATGACCGGATGATCTGATCTGTCCCTTGGTGAGAGTGGAGTGTTGAAGTCTCCCACTATTAGGGTGTTGGGATCAATGTGTGATTTCAGTTTTAATGATGTTTGATTTACATATGTAGGTGGTCTTGTATTGGGGGCATAAATGTTCAAAATTGTGATGTCCTCCTGTTGGAATTTTCCTTTGATGAGAAGGAAGTGCCCCTCCTCATCTTTCTTGATTTACTTTGGTTGAAAGTCTATTTTATTAGATAGTAGGATTTCTATTCTAGCTTTTTTTCTGGGTTCTTTTGCTTGAAAAATATTTCTCCAGCCCTTTACTCTGGGGTAGTGTTTATCTTTGTTGCATAGGTGTGTTTCTTGGATGCAGTAGAATGTTGGGTCCTGTTTCTGCAACCATTCTGTTAGTCTGTGTCTTTTTATTGGAGAGTTGAGTGCATTGATGTTGATAGATAATAGTGACCAATGACTGTTAGTTCCTTTTATTGTGGAGTTGGTGGTCTTACTGTTATTCATTGCTTTTTTGTGGTTGTTGTCATTTTTGAGAAATTATCTGTATCCTATATTTTCTTTGGTGTAGTTGTTTTCGTTGGACTGAAGTTTTCCTTCTATTACCTTCTGTAGGGCTGGATTGCTGTATAGGTATTGCATGAATTTTGTTTTGTCATGGAATATTTTGTTTTCTCCATCTATGTTGATTGAAAGCTTTGCTGGTTGTAGTAGTCTTGATTGGCATCTGTGTTCCCTTCAAGACTGCATGACTTCTGCCCAGGCCCTTCTGGCTCTCATAGTTTCTGATGAGAAGTCTGCTGTGATTCTGATAGTTCTCCCTTCCTATGTTACTTGACCCCTTTTCCTTGCTGCCTTCAATATTTTTTCTTTGTTTTTTAGGTTTTGTGTTTTGACGATGATGTGACGTGAGGTATTTCTTTTCTGGTCTAGTCTATTTGGTGTTCTGTAGGCTTCCTGTATGTTGATGGACAATTCTTTTTTTAAGTGGGAAAATTTTCTTCTATGATTTTCTTAAAAATATTTTCCGGTCCTTGGAGCCTGGAGTCTTATTTTTCATCTATTCCTATTATTCTTAGGTTTCATCTTTTCATGGCATTCTTAATTTCTTGGATGTTTTGTGTTTGGGACATTTCTGATTTTTTTTTCCTTGAGTGAGGAATCCATTTCAGCCAGCGTATCTTCAGCTCCTGAGATTCTCTCTTCCATCTCTTGTATTCTGTTGGTGATGCTTACCTTTGTGGTTCCTGATCTTTTCTCTAAGTTCTCCAGTTCCAGGTTATTCTCCATTTGTGTCTTCTTTATAGATTCTAATTCCATTTTCATGCTTTGTATGGTTTCCTTTATCTGATTGACTGTGGCTCCTATTTTTTTTTGTCTGTTTCCTCTCTGTATATTTTTAATTGTTCCTCTATGTGGGCAGTTATATTCTTCTGAATTTCTTTGAGGGCCTTGTTCATTTCCTCTTTTTGTCCCCCTTTTTGTTCCTCTAATATCTGCATAATCATAGCTTTAACATAATTTTCCTGTGTCTCTGCTGAATTAAAATCTCCATTGCTTTTGGGTATTTCTGGTGGGGTCATGGTGTCCTGATTTTTGTTGGGTGAGTTTTTATGTCTACCTTTGGCCTTTTGTTTATATACAATCAAGGAGCTGTTTGTGCTTTAAGGCTGAACTTCAGACTGGAACCCTCAATCTCTTGTGTCTGGAGTATTCTTCAAGAAGATCAGGGAGTTCCAGTGGTGTGTTAGTGTGTGTTGTCTCAGTTGAACTCTGTTGTGGCATCTCTGTGCCCGGCTTCATGCTCTGTGCTAGAAGCTGTGAGCACCGCAGGCTGGTCACCCCTCTGGTCTGGAGGCTTGGCTCCTCACTCTGTTCTAGAGACTGAGTGCCCCGGTTTGAGATGGCAGCTGGGGGCGCTGATCTGGTCTGGAGGCTCCACTCTTCGATCTGGGCTTGCTGCTAAAGGCTCTCCTCTGGACTGGAGACTTGGCGCCTCCTTCTGGGCCAGGGGCTGTGCACCCCAGGGGCTGAGGTGCACCTCAGTCTAGACCTGATACTTTGTGTCCTGGTCCAGTGTGGTGGCTAGCGCCTCCACGGGGAGTGTGCCCGCCCGATGCAGCCCTGTCTGGGGTATGGATTCTGGGGACTTCTCAGCCTGGCCAGTGGACACACACACGGTCTAGAGTGGTTGCAGGCGTTGCTGAGTGGTGTACGCCTGCTGTATGCAGGCTGGTCGAAATGGTAACCGGGGCCTTCTCAGTCTGGCCTGGAGACTCTGTGACCCAGACTGGTATGGCGGCTGTTGGCGCCCAGGGCACCTGCTGGTTCAGATCAGGGTTGTGTGCCGCCAGTTACCTGGAGTTTTTCCGGGGAATAACTGGATGTCCCTAGGATTTTCCCACTTGATTTCCTCACCGTAGGGATTCTGCTCACCTGGCCATCACACATGCTGCTGTTTTAGGTCCCACAGTTCAGTCTCCTGGTTACTGCATTGTTACTGCTGTCCTACTCCTCACACACAGTGTCCTCTCATGGCAGCCATCTTGGATCTCCTCTCGGATGATATCTTTAATGTGTTCTTGGATTCGGTTTCCAAGTATTTTGTTGAGTATTGTTACATCAATGTTCATAAGAGAGACTGGCCTGAAATTCTCTTTCTTTGTTGGGTCTTTGTGAGGTTTAGGTACCAAGGTGACTGTGGCTTCATAGAATGAGTTTTGTAGTGTTCTTCTGTTTCTATTTTGTGGAATAGTTTGAAGAATATTGGTGTTATCTCTTCTTTGAAGGTCTGGTAGAATTCTGTGCTGAAACCATCTGGCCCTGGGCTTTTTTTTTTTTTTTGTATTGGAGACTTTTGATGACCACTTCTATTTCCTTAGGGGATATAGAAGTATTTAATTGATTTACCTGGTCTTGATTCAGCTTTGGTAAGCGGAATCAATCAAGAAAACCGTCCATTTCATTTAGATTTTCAAATTTTGTGGCATATAGGCTTTTAAAGTAAGACCTAATGATTGTTTGGATTTCCTCAGTGTCCGTCATTATGTCCCCCCTTTCATTTCTGATTTTGTTGATTTGGATAGTGTCTCTCTGGCTTTTAGTTAGTTTGGCTAAGGGTTTGTCCATCTTGTTGATTTTCTCAAGGAACCAGCTCTTGGTTTAATTAATTCTTTGAATTGTTTCTAATTTATTGATTTCAGCCCTGAGTTTATTTCCAGGAGTCTACTCCTTTTGGGTGTGTCTGCTTTTTTTCCCTAGGTCTTTTAGGTGAGCCATTAGGCTGCTTGAATGAGATGTTTCAAATTTTTTCTTGAAGGCTCTTAGTGCTATGAACTTTCCTCTTAACACTGCTTTCATTATGTCCCATAAGTTTGGGTATGTTATGCTTTCATTTTCATTGAATTCTAGGAAGACTTCAATTTCTTTCTTTATTTCTTCCCTGACCCAGCTGTCATTGAGTAGTGAGTTATTCAGTTTCCATGTGTGTAGGCTTTTTGCTATTCTGTTGTTGTTGAGGTCCAGCTTTAGTCCATGGTGGTCAGATAGGATACAAGGGATTATTTCAATCTTCTTGTATCTGTTGAGGCTTGCTTTGTGACCAACTATATGGTCTATTTTGGAGAAGGTTACATGAGGTGCTAAGAAGAAGGTAAATTCTTTTGTGTTTGTGTTAAATGTTCTGTAGATGTCTGTTAGGTCCATTTGATTCATGATCTCTGTCAGAGTCATTGTTTCTTTGCTTAATTTCTGTTTTGTTGACCTGTCCTTTGTTGAGAGTGGGGTGTTGAAGTCTCCCACTATTAATTGTGGGGATCTACGTGTGGTTTCAGTTTTATTAATGTTTCGTTTACAAATGTGGGTGCTCTTGTATTTGGAGCATAGATGTTTAGAATTATGATGTCTTCTTGGTGAAGTTTTCCTTTGATGAGTATGAAATGACCTTCCCCATCTCTTTTGCTTCTTTTGCTTCTTGGGTCCATTTGCTTGGAAAACATCTTCCAGCCCTTTACTCTCAGGTAATGTCTAACGTTGTGACTTAGGTGTGTTTCTTGTATGCAACCGATTGTTGGATCTAGTTTACGTATCCATTCTTTTAGTCTGTGTCTTTTTATTGAAGAGTTGAGTCCGCTGATGTTGGGGGAGATTAACGACATGTGGCAGTTACCTGCTTTGATTTTGCTGTTGGCTGTGTTAGTGTGTTTGTGTGCTTGGCTACTTTTAGGTTTTCTGTAGTGAGGTTATTTGTTTCCTGCATTTTCCTGAATGTAGTTAGTTTTCCTAGGTTGTATTTTTCCTTTTAGTATCTTCTGTAACACTGAATTTGTGGGTAGGTATTGTTGAAATTTGTTTTTGTCGTTGAATATCTTGCTTTCTCCATCTATGATGACTGAGAGTTTTGCTGGGTATATTAGCCTGGGCTGACATCTGTGTTCTCTTTGGGTCTGCATGATATCTGTCCAGGCCCTTCTGAGAAGTCACATGTGATTCTGATTGTTTGCTATTATATGTTACTGGGCCTTTTCCCTTGCAGCTTTTAGTATTTTTTTCTTTGTTCTGTACAATTACTTTTTTGATTATTATGTGGCAGGAGGATTTCCTTTTCTGGTCTAATTTATTAGGTGTTATGTAGGCCTCTTGTAGTCTTATAGGCTTCTCCTTTAAGTGGGGGATACTTTTTTCTATGATTTTGTTGAAAATATTTTCTGGGCCTTGGAGAAAGGAATCTTCTTTTTCCTCTATTCCTATTATTCTTAGGTTTTGTCTTTTCATGTTGTCTTGATTTCTTGGATGGTTTGTGTCAGGAATTTTATAGATTTAACATCTTCTTTGATGGATACATCAATTTCTTCCATTGTATCTTCCATACCTGAGATTCTTTCTTCCATCTCTTGTAGTCTGTTGGTTATGCTTACCTCTGTAGTTCCTGTTTTCTTCACTAAATTCTTCCTCTCCATGATTTCCTCCATTTGTGTTTTCTTTAATTTTCCCAATTTTATCTTCAGATCTTGAACGTTTTTGTTGATTTCCTTCACCTGTCTGATTGTATTTTCCTGTTTTCCCTTTAGTTCTTTCAGCTGTTTGTTTGAACATTCCGTTTCTTTTATTTCTTTCAGAGATTTAGTTATTTCTTCTCTGAAGGCCACAAAATGTTTGGTTGCATCTTCCCATATTTCTTTACAGATGGCCACAATCTGTCTTTATCTTCCTCCATTTATTTATGGATGGCCATAATCTGTTTGACTTTATCTTCCTTTAATTCTTTATGTATTTTATTTGTTTCCTCTATTATCCTCTTCATCTTTATAGATGTAAGGTCATCTTCTTGAATTTCAATTATGTTGGGGTGTACAGGGCTGCTTGTCCCTAGATAACTGGGTTCTGGTGATGCCACATTGCCATGCCTTTAGATGGTTGAGCTTTTATGCTGGCCTCTACTCATTGGGCTATCTTAGGTGTTGGTTGTTAGTTTCTGGTGCTTCCTGGAATCCTGTGGTGGGGCGAATCCCCTTGGCAGGAAGATGATTTTTCCTGAAGGAGGCCTCCTCCATTTTTGTGTATGGTCACTGAATGGCTAGTGTTTCTCAGGAATTGCCACTGCTCACGTCATGCATATAGACCTGAGTGGTAACTGTGGTCTTTGTCATTCAGTGGGGTTCTCCTCTCACCTGTAGAAGTCCTGGAGACAGCTGCCCTGCTGCTGGGTTTCTTGCTCTGAATTTATTGAGCTGTTACTGTTGTTGCACTGTTTTTCAGGCACAGCTCTCTTGAAGAACCTGGGAGCCCCGTGGTTTGGTCAGTTTAGTTATGGATAACTGGTTGCCCCTTGGAGCAGTATCTGGAGGCTGATCTCAAGGATCCCAGGCTTCTGTAGGTCTGAGGTTGGAACTCTGTGCCCCAGTACCCAAGCAGTAATCAGTGGCAAGTGAGCACAGCTCTCATGCATACAGCAGGAGCTAGAGCCTGGAGCCTGCTGGAACCCAGAAACTTTTCCTGGGCTGGGTGTCCTGAGGTTGGACCAGATGTTTCCTCCCAACAGAGAGACCCTGTCTGTGGTGTTTGGGGTCCACAGTTCCATATGGAGTGGAGCATAGAGCACACAGGTAGTGGTGGCTTCAAGCTGATGACAGTCTCCTGCAGGGACCCGCTGATTCCCTAGCTGTGGGGTTTTCTCCCAACAGGGAAACTCAGTCTCTGGTGCCCTGGGGTCCACAGTTTTGTCTGGGACAGTGAGTTGTTACGCAGCATGTCTCTGGGCTGGCAGCTGAGTGCTCCCCTCTGGGCCAGCCGCTTAGGACCCCGCTCTGGGCTAGAGGTTGTGTGCCCCGCTCTGGGATGGTGGCTGAGGATGGTGCTCCGGGGCAGTGACTGTGCGCCCCTCTCTGGGCCAGAGGCTTGAGGGACCTGTGCTGGGAATGTGGTTGAGGACTCCACTCTGGGCTGGAGGCTCTCCATCCCACTCTGAGCCAGCAGTTGAGGGCTCTGCACTGAGATGGCAGCAGAGGGCCCCCGCACTGGATTGGCGGCTGTGTACCTGCTGGGCCCTGGGCCCTTTTCCAGGGACTGACTAGGTGACCTGAGGTCAGTCCCTATTGAATCCCACACCGTGAGATTTCCTCTTAACTGGGAATCACAATAGCTGGTGTTTTAGGGCCCAGATTTCAGTCTCCTGGTCGCTGTGCAGACACTGCTGTCCTGCTCCTCAGACACAGTGTCCTCCCGGAGCTGCTATTTTGGATCTCCCCTATACAAGATTTTGTATATTAGTTATGGTGGTTATGACTGCACATATTTGTAAAAATTCACAGAACTCTATACCAAAAAGGGATCAATTTTACTATATGCAAAATACATACAATTTTAAACATCAAAGGAAAGGGAGGATGAGAAATCCTGGATACAAACAGATAAGAATGAAAAATTACATATGACAGTCACATCATAAATAACTCTGGTAAAAAGTTTCATAGTTTAGCCCCAAAGCATCTATTCCAAATGATTTTAAGGAAGAGACAGACTCAAGTCAGCTCTGTCTGAGAAATACAGTTAAGAGTTACAAACAGAGAGCACCTGGAAGGCAATTAGCAACCACCTTGGGAACTCCAGAGATAAATTACCAAGGCCCAACTAAGGAACATACAGTGCAGACACAAAGAAAAAGATAAAGATTAGAAATCCTCAAGTTTCTACCATCAGTAGAAAAAAAAACAGGCTATATTCAAGGGTTGTGGAAGACTCAATTGCAAACATCGTGGTAGATGTATCTGATTGGAACTCAAGGGAATAAATGAGACATAAAATTAGATATAAGGCTTAGGGTATTTGTAGCCATGAATATATGAGGTTGAAATCCTTTATATATAGAATATATAGAATGAAAGCTATAGAGAACGCTAGGAATCATCATGAGCAGTGCCAGCATTATGGAGCAGAATAAATAGGAGTACAATATATACCTAAAAGGTTAGGCTTTCTCTTGGGAATCTCTGCTTTTATGTTTGGTTTTATCACCTTGGCAAAACAGGCAGTTAAGAAGTGTTGGGAGTAGCCCAAACTTTCCCCTTCTATTTTTGGTACTACTGGCAGAGTATATCCAGCAAAGAGAAGAACAATGTATTGGACAATTGCTTTTTTAAATTAAACACAGCAAGATCAACAACAGGGATTCAAATGCAGGTTAACTTACCTGAAGAGTGCAATATCTTGGTAGCTGGACAAATGACCCTATTTTTTAAATGACTCTAATATTCCGATGAAGTATCAGAAAATAATATGACTTTAGAGAATTACTTCTTAAATGAGGATATGCACCAATTCCTCATGGGTCTTTCCCAAGATGCCTACACCATTACAAAAGCTTTACTACAGAAAATTCTGATTGAGAATATTTTGGTTAAGGTCCAAAATATATTTTAATAGTCACATAAGTGATTCTGATGCACATACATATCACACCACATACATTCTAAGACTAAGTAATGAACCAAATTTGGTTCCACAATCAACCAGAGTTTTCACTCCAAAGCTTCCATACCACATACTAACCTCCTAGGAAGCTCTGACTCAAGAAATTAGAAACAAACCACCCTCCAAGTAATACCTCAGATCCTGAACCCCAAGCCCTTTCAGATACTTACAAGCCACGTACTGGCTTTGGCTAAGCAAGTTTTAGAAGATCCAGCTTCTCAGCAGAATTCAGAAAAAAGTGAGCCACTCTCTATTGCTTAAACCTCAAATCTCAGTTTCAATAATGACCCTGCCAGAAAGACTGTTACAACCATGACTTAACAGAAGCAATTTGTTGTACTGTAATATTTAGAGTCCAAGATTTTCAATATTACAATTTTCAAATTATATCATACATATTTATGAATCATTTCAAATATAATTTTCCAGAAACAGAAAATGGTTATGGCAACCAAAATTTGTACTTACTCATATCTTCCCTTACTAACAATTTCTACATCAAAATAATAAATCCCACAGGCTGCTAGTATTGAATACGTGGATTGAACAGATGATGCATCTTAGGGAGTTCTACTGTGACCTACATGGGAAATGAGAAAAATCAAAGGGCAGATGAGATTTTCACGTAAAAGTCTTAAAAATTTTCAAGAAAATAGATCAGTCAGATGAAACTAAAGTTCTGTTCTCATCATTTCAAGTAACTGAGGAAGTAACAAATCATTTACCATTACAATTAATCCAATAAGCAAAATAGCTACAGCTAGCCAAAAACCTCTTCACACTATTACTTGGTTGTATTAAGAGTTCAGAATCTAGCCAGGCGGTGGTGGCACAAGCTTTTAATTCCAGCACTGGTGAGGCAGAGGCAGGTAGATCTCTGTGAATTAGGGGCCAACCTGGTCTGCAGAGTAAGTTTTTAGGAAAGCCAGGGCTACATAGAAAAAATCTTGTCTAAAAAAACCCCAAAAGTTTTCAAGAAAAAAAGAATTCAGAATCTGAACACACTGCATATGGACAATAGCATTTAATTTTTTTTTCAAGATTTTGAAAAAAGATTTTCATTATGTGTGAGTGAATGAGTGTCTGCGTGTATGTATATCACCTGTGTGCCTGCTGCCCAAAGGCCAGGAAAACCTGTTGAAACCTTTGGAACTGCAGTTATTATAGGTTATTGTGAGGTTGCCATGTGGGTTCTGGGATTCGAACCCAAATCCTCTGCAAGAACTACTGAATCATCTCTCTGGTTCCCAAATTAGAGAAAGTTAAGGCTATAATTTTCAGTTATTCTGGATTGGAAACACATGAGAAAATGATCTTAATTTTATCAGACCAAAATCTGCATTTAATATTTAACATTCCTTGTTGATATAATATTCTTTTGGAATTTATACAATTTCCCCTTGTTCATTCAAATGCTGATTTCTCTACACCACTCTCTGGTTTCAATCTGGACATTGTATTGTGATAGCATCACGTCTCTCAAGCTTGTGTAAACATGCCACCATTTGTTCTCTATGTTGTCAATAAAACAATCAGCCATTGCTGTGCAAGAGCAGAATAGGGTGGGACATCCTGGTCCAGAAGGGAGAGAAAAGAAGCCAAAGGGTAGGCACAGAGGTCGGCAGGAGAGAACTTGGAACCAATAGAGAGATGAACAGGACCTAGGATATGACTAAAAGAAAGTATAATGAGTAAAATCTGAATGATAGGAAACTATGTGCATTTGGAGGTTTACGATGTAGTAATCATTGCCCAACATTGTGCTCTAGGTTGATTAAATAAATTGTAGACTCTGTGTGGTGATTTGATTTGGGATTCCTGGTTTAGAAATAACCACTGGTTAACTAAAAGATAAATCAATAATAAATATCAATAGTCGGTAGGATCCAAGATGGCTGCCACGAGAGGACACTGTGTCTGAGGACTAGGTCAGCAGAAACAACGCAGCGACTAGGAGACTGAACTCTGGGACCTAAAATGCCAGCATTTGTGATTGCCAGGTGAGCGGAACTCCTACGGTGAGAAAATCAAGTGGGGAAACCCTAGGGACACCCAGTTATTCCCCGGAAAAATCTCCGGGTGACTGGTGGCGCACAGCTCTGATTGGAGGGAGTAGCTGCACAGGGCGCCAGCAGCTGCCATACTAAACTGGACCACATAGTCTCTGGGGCAGACTGAGGACGACCCGGGCACCGTTTTGCCTGACCTGCACACTGCGGGCACACGCTGCTCGAATCCGCCAGCAAAAAACTCAGTCAGTGTGTGAGTCCGAGGGCCAGTCTGGGAAGGTTCGGGGATCTACTTCACCCAGCGGGTGTATGGCAGGCGCACTCTAATCGCCGCTGGAACCACCTCAGACTGAGAGGGACTGGGGAAACGTTTTGACCAGACTGCACACTGCGGTCACACACTGCTCGGGGTGCCAACAACCACCTTGGTCCCTGTGTGTGTCCACAGGCCAGAGAAGGCCTCGGGCACCACTTCAAACAGGCCTACATACAGCGGGTGCGCCTACAACCAAACCAGACCCACTGTGTGTGCCCCAAATATCTTCTCAGACCGTGGTTCACAGCCCTGTCCCAGAAGGGGGCGCCAAGTCTCCAGTCCAGGGGAGAGCCCTTAGCAGCAAGCCCAGGGCGGAGCGCAAAGTCCCCAGCTGACATCTCAAAAGACTGAGGAGCTAAACTTCCAGACCAGAGGGGTGACCAGCCTGCAGTGCTCACAGCTTCTAGCACAGAGCATGAAGCCGGGCACACAGAGCCCATAACAGAGTTCAAGTGTGACAACAACACACACTAACAAACCACTGGAAATCCCTGATCTTCTTGAAGAATACTCCTGACACAAGAGATTGACAGTTCCAAACTGAAGCTCAGCCTTAAAGCACAAACAGCTCCTTGATTATATATACACAAATGCCCAGAAATCGGGGAAAGAAATCACCCAACAAAAATCAGGACACCATGGTCCCACCAGAAACACCCAAAAGCGGGGGAGATTTTAATTCAGCAGAGACACAGGAAAATTATATTAAAGCTTTGATTATGCAGATATTGGAGGAACAAAAAGAGAGACAAAAAGAGGAAATGAACAAAGCCCTCAAAGAAATGGGGAAGAATTTTACTGCCTACATAGAGGAACAATCAAAGATAAACAGAGAGGAAACAACCAAAATAGGAGACACAGTCAATCAGTTGAAGGAAATAGTACAAAGCATGAAAACGGAATTAGAATCTATAAAGAAAACACAAAGGGAGAAGAACCTGGAACTGGAGAACTTAGAGAAAAGATCAGGAACCAC
>JAQQSO010006302.1:0-11404 GCA_028658305.1 Pachyuromys duprasi
CGCAGTGTGCGGACTGGTCAAAACGGTTGCCCAATCCACTCAGTCTGGGTGGTTCCGGTGATCAGTTTGCGCCCGCCGCACACCCCTGTATTCAGGCAGAACTCGGGTGCAGTGTGAGGTCGTAGGGTGCAGTTCAGTGAAAACGGCACCCGGTTCCTCCCGAGACTGCCCGCGAGACTGTGTGATCCAGTCTACAATGGCGGGTGCTGTAGGAGTTCCGCTCATCTGGCACTCACAATGCTGGCGTTTTAGGTCCCAGAGTCCAATCTCCTGGTCGCTGCATTGTTTCTGCTCTCCTACTCCTCAGACACAGTGTTCTCTCGTGGCAGCCATCTTGGATCGACCTGCAAAGTTTAATTTAGTGTGTTCTCTGTCTGAAATTTTACTTGACACAATGCTCTCCTTGTTAAAATTATGTCACATGTCATATTATTTTATTTATTCATCCAAAATGGCCATATACATTGATTCAATGTACAGATAGAGCTTTAAACTACATCTTTCTTATATTTCATTTACATTCCCAGAAAGTAGATTTTTATATTATGTAGTAATTCTAATTTTATTTCTCGTTATTTGTGGACTGTTTAAACCAGTTTCCATAAAGGCTTTATTCATTTTTAATTCCCACAAAAGAGAATGGAGTTTTCTTTTTCTTCACACTATCACAAACATTTTATTTTTTAATCATTTTCATATACATAGAGAGAAATTCTATTGTTTTACTTTCCTCCTTAATTATTAATCTATTAATAATTAATCTCTTGTTTTAATTTCATCCTTAACTTGTTCCTGGCAGTATTCAACATTTTTCTTCCCATTACCATTGTACATTTATGTCCTCTCTGAAAAATATTCTACTCAAGTCCCTTGCCTATGTTTAAGACAAATTATTTTCTTTTCCTTAAGGTAATTCCCTTACATTTATTAGGAATTCATCTAATCTTATATAGGCTCATTAATTGGTTATTAAATTTACAAACTGCTGGAACAGAAAACTAATACATAAAGAGATCTGTTACTTGCAGACAGGTAACAAGGGACAGCAGAGGCCTGAAAGCAATTGTACATGAGTTGCCCAGAACTAAGGAAATGATGGGAAGGATCAAGAAGTTACATGACATGTTTACTAGCCTTGTGGTCAAAGGACTACAAGTGGTCCTGTTTCGTGGGAAAAGAGATGCTACATTAAGACACTGAAGTACAGGTGTTCATTAGGAATGTAGCAGAAAGTCAAGATGATTTTCACAAGATTCTCCTACCTCCTATCTCAAAATACTGCTTCCAAAGTACATTATACAGTTATAAATGAAAATTTAAAACAAGAAATTTATAGAAGTCTGCAACTGTCATATTCCAGTGGTATAATTCAGGACTCAATTCCAGCCCTGCAATTAATTAATAAAACAGGTGGGAAACTGAGATTTCCCATCTATTTTTATATTTTCATCACTGTGATTTCCCTTTAGGAGGTGAAGTGTATAAGACTGTCATTGATACCATCTCGATGAAACTTCATTGACCTAGATGCAGAATTCATTTTATTGGGCTTGTTATAACTCCTGTTATATGTTGATCAAATCTGCCTGTGGCAGTGACCTAACCCACAATCCTAGTTATTCATGTGAGCAGTTGCCAAAGATACTTTAAGTTCACTGAGAAGCCAGTGCACCTGTTTCTAGATCACCTCTTCCTGAGTTTTGACAATACATCCTAGCTATCCAGGTGTGTAAAGAGGTTGAAACAAAAACATGTCACTCCTAGTTGTTGCAACAGTCAGTCTCTCTCTCTCTCTCTCTCTCTCTCTCTCACCTAAGAAATTAGAATGTTTCTTATCTACTAAAGCAGTGAAAGTGATGAAAATAAAATATAACACAGGGAGTGGTGGGTTTCTCAACATTTTCCATGTGCACCAATTATGGGAGCAAAAATCTCAGAAATGTTATGAACTCAGAATCAGTTAAAAGCCTGTCAGTGCTTTGGTGGTTTGTCCTAATTGCCACAGTGATAGGATCTGGGATCACTGAGGAGATAACCCTCCATAAGCTGTGTTCCCAGACTGTATAAAAAGAAAAAAGTTACCTGAGCACCATATAAATGTCTTATATATATTTGTTTCCTGATAATGGAGATGAGGTAAAAAACTTCTTCAACACCTACTTCCTTTATTTATCTGCCATAACAGACTACAACCTTGAACTGTGAATTCAAACAAAACTATCCTCCCATATGTTGTTTCTTATAAGAAAGCTTTTACTTTTTATTTTATTACTTACAGTTTTTTCACTTTGTATCCCAGCTGTACTCTCTCTCCCATCCCCTCCCATTCCCACCCTTTCTCCGTCTTCTTCTCCTATGCCCTTCCCCCAGTCCAATGATAGGAAATGTCTTCCCTTTCATCTCACCATAGTCTATCAGGTCTCATCAAGACTGTTTTATTTTTTTATCTTCCTCTGTGGACTGGTAAGGCTGCTCCCCCCTCAGGTAGAGGTGATTCGAGAGCTAACCCATGAGTTCATGTCAGAGATGGTCCCTGGTCCTATTATTGGGAAGCCATCTTGTATAGTGTGGTGCCTTGTGCTACTTCTGTGCAAGGGTTCTACATTACTTCTATGCATGGTCCTTGTTTGTAGTATCTGTCTCAGAAAAGACCTCTGTGCCCAGATTTTTTTATTCTGTTGCTTCCTTTGTGGAGCTCCTCTTCCCTCCAGATCTTTCTATCTCCCCCTTCTTTCGTAAGATTCCCTGCACTTTGCCCCAAGTTTCGCTATGCATCTCAGCATTTGTTTTGATACCTTGCTGGATGAAGTCTTTCAGAGGCCAGATGTGAAGGTGATCTTGCTGAGACGCTTGTCACTCCATTGATTGCCAAGGTTGACTGGGATGATATGGCTGGCTAGGTGGGTGTCCCCTTCCTCCCTCACAGCTCCACGTACGTCCCTCCTGAAGCTCCACTCTCAGTCGAAGAGGATGACATTCCCTGGATAGAGGAGGACTGGTCTTTGGTCAAGGGTATATGAGTAGTTGCGTTCTCCTCCTAGAATCTCCAAAGAAGCTCAAAGTCTTGTAAGAAATTTTACCATAAAACAGGAAAAAAAAGAAATCTTAAGATGGATGTTTAATAATCTTTGTATAATCTTTGTATAATCTTTCAGTCTACTGACCCAATAGTATTTTCAGGTTTTCCACACAATGTAAGGAGGATCCTACCATCTATCAGTTTTCCAACCATAAATGCCACTCTCATGTTCCAGACTTTTCCAGGACATTCCGTTGGTAAAGTTGTAGAGCTCCTTTCCAATTTCTTTTCAATGGCAAACTCACAATTGAAGTGGTATTAGCCATTAAGTGGTATTAGCCATCTTTTCAATCAACTGCATTAACTCATCGTTTCTCATATGATATTTAATTTCCACTCCATCTGCGATATACCAAATCTCTGGTTCTATTGTGCATCTCTTTTGAACTACTGAAGAAATTCACACTAGCAGGGTGAAAGAGTTTATGGCTGGTAAAAGAAAAACCTCTCAAATTACATTTCTAACATTTTGTAAGTTCTTTTGTGTTAACTTAAGAAGAGAAGAGACTAAAAAAACATGCAATTTTCCCAATTTCTAATGTAATATTCTTGTAGATGCAACAATTCACTATATTAGTCCCCTATTTCTCATATAACTATTCTCTACCTATCAGAAGAAATTAGATTGAGCAGTTTTAGTAACCCAATCAGTCTTTCCATTCACATTTCAAGGCTATTGTTACTTGTCAGTACACAATGCTTTAGTTGGTTGAAGCAGAACTTGGGTTCCTAAACTGTCTTGAAGGATGACTCTATAATCTTCTTACATGCTCCTCAAGCTCATTGTTTCCCTCCATAGGCTAATGTATACTTCCTTTTTGTTACAGTACGCTCTTTGTTATCCATTGTGTTCTAGAAAGATAGAGGTTCTTCACCACTTACAATTTTGATAATCTGTTCTTATTTTCGATGTGTGTTAGATGTGTTATTATAAAACTTTCTGCTCCTGTTATGACAGCACAATCTCTATCCTAACATCAGAGCAATGAGTTGCTCTTTATGCAGTGGTTGCCTCAGGTAACTTGCATGCTTAAGAACTATATGAAGAGATGTTACTACATCTACATACAATTTTCTGTGATCAAAGATCTCATCAAACACATAAATTTGTGAGCCTAGAATTACATTACGCACACATATACTAAAAGTATTTGAGGTCATGTCTTAAACATAAAGAGATTTCCAAAATCTGCTGATGTAAAGGGTGTCTTTTCAAGACAGAAGCTTTGTTATCTATCTAAAGGGGCTAAACACATGCTTGGATGAGGTATATCCTGTCTCCAGGGACTGTGAAAACCTACCAGACTTTGCTCTCCATTTCATTTATGCATTTCATTAATTATAAAATATACTTTTAAATATATGGATTATTTCTATCACTTTATAGTTAATGCTCTGAGCATTCAGCCTGTGGTAGGCCATTACCAGTTTCTACGCCACTTTCATTCACACAAGAAAAAGTTAACCATAATGCATTTTAACCAAATTGTGGTTTTATGGTAAAGTAGGTACCAGGAAGTCTTTTATTAACTAAATATTGTACTCTGTGCTTTCTTAGACCTAATCCTACAGTCTTGTTCTAATATTGCAACAGAACAGCAGCTGTAGTCTTCCTTTCCCACTGCCCATATCTTTTTTGATTCCCATAGATCATCCTTTTCTAACCTTTTTGTTGCTTTGTCCCAGGCCCTAACTCTAGCAGACACCACTTGTTAAACCACAGGACATGAATGTCAGAAAAGTAGGAAAGGTCTCCACAGACACCCATACCACACAAAGACCAAAAGAAGAAAGTAATATAGACCAACTCCCCTCAGACTTAGGTGAAAAAATACTTAATAAAATACCTGTAAACCAAATCCAAAAAACATTAAAAAAGAGCATCCACCAAATAGACTAGGCTTCCTCCAAAAGATGAAGAAATAGTTCAGCAAATGAAAATCAATGAATGTAATCCACCATATAAATAAAATAAATGTGATCATCTCAATAGATGCAGAGAAGGCCTTTGACAATGTTCTGGAGAGACTAGGGATAGTAGCAATTTATGTAAATATTATGGAGGCAATTTAAAGCAAGACCATATACAATCTCAACTTAAATGAAAAGAAACGCACATCAATTCCAGTTAAATCAGAAACAAGAAAAGTTGTCCCATCTTTTCATATTGACTCAGTAGAGTGTTTGAAGTTTTGGCTAGTGTAATAACAATGAAAAATCAAGGGGATATAAACTGGAGAGAAAGTCAAATATCTCTTTTCAGATGATAATTGTAGTATACATAAGTGACTGTGAAAATTCCACCAGGCAAGTAGTACAGCTTATGCACACTTTCAGCAAAGTAGCTAGAAACAAGATTTACACACAAGACTCAGTTATTCTCCTATTTTAAAAAAGACCCCTAATCTGAGAAAGAAATCAGGGAACCAACACAGTTCATAACATCATAAAATAATATAAACATCTTGGGATAACTCTAAGCAAGCATGTGAAGGACTTGTATGGTGAAACCTTGAGTCACTTCAAAAAGAGTTTTAAGAATCAAAAAAGGGCAATTATATTATCAAAAGAAGGAAAGATCTCTCATGCTCATGAATCACTAGGATTAACATACTACTGCAAACTACAGATTCAATGTACTACCCACCAAAATTCTAATACAATTTTTCACAAATCTTGAAAGGACAATTATCAGCTTTCTATGAAAAAAAATGCATGGTATCTAAAAGTATACTATAATGAAATAACTCTTTAAGTAACTATAATTCTCCAGATTCAACTCTTATCTCAGAGGCTTACTTACCCTATCTGCTAACTTAGGCCTAGTCCTGGAAATTTCTAGCCTCCCTGCAATCTTATTTAGACATACAATATTTTTAGCCTCTTACACTTACTACATAGTAAGCTCACCCTATTTACTTCCTTCTGAACTCTGGCTGTTAGGATCAACTAAGCTGTTCTGGCTCAAACTGTTCCTCTCCAAACTGACTTATTCAATCTGGCTTCTCTCAGTTTCTCACTGGAATTCTCTGCTGGCCATGAAAGTATCTCTAGACATCTCTTCTAGTCTTCTGGCTCCTTGTCATTCTCTGATTCATATATGTCTAGCTTATTCTTTCTTCAACCTCTCTCCTAGTAAACTCTCCTAGTAAAACTGCATCTGAATACCAGAAACTGAACTACAAAAACTCAGCTCCATAGCACTTCTTCTCAACTCACTAACTCAACTAAGCTGACTGAACAGAACTGCCTAGAATTCTCATCTGCATGCCTGTCTCCCAAGTGTTAGAATTACAGGTGTGTACCATCATGCCTAGTTCTGTAGGCATAATGTTACTGTGTACCATGTAAAGATTAAAATGTTGATTTCTGTGCCTTCTTCCCACTATATCTGGTTTCATTCCTTTTTCTGAGAATCTCAATGTTGTATAAACATTAATTCCCAATTGTCTCTGATATGCCAGTAAAACAGCTCACAGCAATTCCCTGATCAGAGGAGAGAATAGGGATGTGCTTTCTGCTATCCAGGAGACAGAGACAGGGGGAGAAAGTAGAGCATTCATACACAGGCAGAGTGCCAAGCATGATGAGGAGGAGTATTTGGAGCAAAGAAAGACATTAATGCAACTATCCTAGGGATTTTGGTGAAAAGGGAGCTAGACTAGCACAATGGGTTAAGAATAGATTAATTCTGCATAATATTGTCCTTAAAGCTCATTATACAACAATAAAAAAGCCAGGATACAAATAACTTCACAATAGCAAAACAAAAAGAAGAAAATCAGAAAAATACACCATCAACAACATCATAACAAAAGGGACTAACAGCCATTGGTCATTAATATCTCTCAACATCAATGGACTCAACTCTCCAATAAATAGACACAGGCTAACAGAATGGAGACATTAACAAGACCCAACATTCTGCTTCATATAAGAAACACACCTCAGCAACAAAGATGTACATTACCTCAGATTAAAAGATTGGAAAATGTTTTTCCAGGCAAACAGACTCAAGAAACAAGCTGGAGTAGCCATCCTAATATCTAAAACTATAAACTTTCAAAAAAATTAATCAAGATTGAATCTGAAGGGAAATTGAGATTTAGTTAAATAGCAAGAATAGATACATCAGAAATTGCGGTTGCTTTTATTAATGCAGAGATTATCTAATTATGGACAGAAAATGAACATTGACAAAGAGATTGCCGTAATTTTGGGGGAGATATTAACACAAATACCCCCAAAACATGTGACTTCATTTTATAAAAAGAACTATTTGGATTTTCCCTCATATAATAAAAGGGACACAAATTACAGAAGGCCCTTCATTTTATACTGATGCAAATAAATCAGGAAAGACAGGTTATAAGTCAGAAAGTATTAGTGAGGTGGTTAAGATTCAGTTCAAAATTCAGAGTTATATGCAATTCTTATGGTATTATTAGGCTTTGCAGAGTCTGTTAATGTAGAAACCAACTCTCTTTATGCAGAAAGACTTGTTTTATATATTGAAACTTCTAAACTTGTTCAGGATGATAACAACTTAATTTCACTATTTATTCAAATACAACATAGTAAAAAATAGATATCATTTGTTTCTTTATAACACATATCAGATCCTGTATGCATCTACCAGGTACTTTAGCACCAGGTAATGTTGACATTGATAAGGCATTGATAGGAAATTTGCTGGAAGCCTCAGAATTTCATAAGAAACACTGCATTAATAGCAAAGGGTAAAAAGGGAATTTTCTATCACTTGGCAACAGCTAAAGAAATTATCAGAAAATGAACAACTTGTTTTGTAAATAGCCAAATTCTATAACCTGCAGAGAGTAGCTGAAAATGTACTAAAAGAAACAAAATTTAACAAATGTGAGTGTTTCATTTTGCAGAGCTTTAAAATTAAAATATGTGTACCATAGGAGGAGAGGGCAGCAGGAGCAGAGAAAGCCATAAAGTTCAAGTATCTCTGGGATTTATGCTGGGAGCAAGCCAGAATGTCTTAGAGGATTAAAAAATGGAGAAACAAATGCTCATTATTGTGCTGGTAAGCTTATGAAACAAATAACATAGGCCAGTCTCATTTATTTGGGTTCTAGGTGGATAGAAAAGGAAACTGCTAAAACCACATAATTTTAAAACGAACACTAACATGGACTAAGCTTTTTTTTTTTTTCCCCAAAACTCTGTACCAGACTAGCCTTGAACTCAGAGATATGCTTGTCTCTGTCTCCTGGGATTAAAGGTATGCCTGTATTCCAGTCGATCACAAAGACCTAAAACGTCTTTGGATGTGATCTCTTGTCAGAACAACCATGTTCTGAATTAAAATTCCTCTGCAAAGAACTGTCAATGGAGTTCAGTGGGTACCTTAGTAATGGGAACAGAGACTGTCTCTGATATGAACTCAATGGCTGGCTCTTTGATCACTTCCCCCTGAGGTGAAAGCAGCTTTACCAGGTCACAGAGGAAGACATGCAGCCAGTCCTGGTGAGACCTGATAGGCTAGGGTCAGATGGAACGGGAAGAGGACCTCCCCTATCAGTGGACTTGGGCAGCAGCATGAGCGAAGTAAAGGGAGGGAGGGTAGGATTGGGAAGGGATGGGGGAGGAGGCTACAGCTGGGATACAAAGTGAATAAATGGTAATTAATAAAAAGTTAAATTAATTAAAAAAGAACTGCCAATGGTTTCACCATTTCTGATTTCAAGTTGTACTACAAAGCCATAATAATTGAAACAGCATGGTGATGGCATAAAAACAGACATGTTGATCAAGGATTGAAATTGAAGACACACATAAATCCACACAACTACAGACATCTGATTTTGTATAAAGAATCCAGGGATACACAGTGGCAGGAGAAAACAACAACAAAAAACCCAGCATCTTTAAAACAAGGTGCTGGCCAAACTAGATGGCTCCTTGCAAAAGAATGGTCAAATATCCATACTTATAATCCTGCACAAAACAGATCTCCAAATGGATCAAAGACCTTAATGTAAAGCCAAATTCACTGAACACGATATAAGAGTGAAGAATTGGCTTGAACTCATGGGCATAGGAAGAGAGTTTCTGAATAGAACACAGTGCAGCCACTAAGATCAAAAATACATGGGTCCTCATGAAACTCCAAACCTTCTGTAATGCAAAAGATACTATCCACTGGAAAAGCATAAGTCTACGTAAAGAAAAAATATTTTATCAACTCCTTATCCAATAATAGCTAATATCCAAAATATATAAAGTAATTAAGAAGCAATCCAATTATGAAAATGAGATGTAAACTTAAACAGCATTATCAAGACAGGATACTCAATTTGTTGGGGAAACATTTAAAGAAATAGTTAACATCTTTAGCTAACAGGAAAATGCAAGTCAAAAACACCTTGGGATTCCATCTTACACCTGTCAGAATAGCTAAGATCAGTCAGACAAGTGCCAGCTCTTTCTGGTAAGGATGATCAACAAGAAAACACTCCTCCACAGCAGGTGGGAGTGTAAACATTACAGCCACTATGGAAATGTGTTTGGAAGTTACTCAAGCATATGAGAATCAGTCTATCTTAGTATCCAACTCTTGTGCGTATACCACAAAAATGTTTCATATTATCACTTACTTTCTCATCCATATGCACTGTTGCTCCATTCGTAATAATCATAACTGGGAAACAACCTAGATATACCTCAACAGAAGAATGAATAATAATAATAAAGTGGTACGCTTACTCAATGGAACATTAATTACACAGCTCTTTTAAAAAGTGGTATCATGAAATTTGCAGACAAATGAATGGAAGTAGGAAAAATTATCCTGAATGGTCAATGCAACCCAGACACAGGGAATTAAATATGTTAAGTATTCTCTTGTATAATAATATCACCTGTTATGTGAATGATAACAAAGCTTTAATACACAGAGTCAGAGAATTTAGGTATAGAGGAGATGATTTGGGTGGGGGCACATGTTTTTTCCTGCAATTTGGGAAACAATAGATTTCAAGGGTGGTCTGAGAGAGAAAAGGACAGGAACAGAAGGATCAGGTGAGGTGGATGGGAGATAAAATTAATGGAGAGAATACAGGGGAAAAAGCTGGCATTAAGGGCCATTTGAGCAGTGATATTGAAACCTAATATAGTAGAAACCTCCTAAAATATATGAAGGTTGTCCCAAGGAAGTCTCCAAATAATGGGGGCAACACAGCCTCAAATTACCATCTTTGTTATCAAACACAGCTTCTACTTTTGGCAGTGGGCTACTTCCAATTGAGTTATAGGCCACAGGGTCCTATGAAAATTCCCACACAACCCGGGCTATTGCCAAAACAACTGGTTGCTCTCCACAAACTGATATCAAGGCCCCATTGCTGAAGACAATACCTACAGAACTCACTGAATAAGGACAGGTAGAGATGGTGCCTACATAAAACCTTTACTAATATATTCTAATGCCTTTGGTAAGGGAAGGTAATCTGCAGATTCCAAAGTAAAACATAAACACCAAACTTACCACAACCCTGTTGATCTACAATATGTCCTGTCTGCAAAACATATTAGGGAAATGATGGCACAAAGTTTGTGGGAGTAACAAGTCTTGATTTGACTTAAAACATACTCTATGTGCTAGAACCCATATACAACACTGCTTGGGTGACCATGAACCAGAGAGTAGATAGCCCAGAAAACTAGGGTAAAACAAAATATGATTTCTTTCTTTTTTTAAAGTGATAAAATGACTTCAAATGATATTCTGCTATAGTAATAGATGGTCTTATTCAGCCATGATCAGAGAGACTTCCTCCTGCATCACATGGGAAGAAAAACATAGACGCATATCCAGACAGTTCACACACAGAAATAAAGACCTTGGAACACAAAATTTTAAATGGGATGTTTCCATCAAATCCCTTGTCACAGAGCTATCCCCATGGAATGGTAGGTAAAGGCAGTATGGGAGCCAGAAGTCATGGAGGACATCAGGATAACAAATCCCTCTAAATCAAATGAGCAATGTTCACATGAAATCACAGAGCCTGAAGTAGCCTGCACTTGCTCTCCATAGGTCTGTGATATGTCCTCTGCATATAAATCAAAGCTTTCAGTTTAGTATTTTCATGGGACTCCTGAGTGTTTGAATGAGTGCATCTCTAATTCTTGTGCCTTTTCTTGGACCCTTTTTCTTCTGTTGGTTTGCCTTATCCAACTTGTCGATGTAATGGTTTTTATTTTTTTAATCTTCATTTTATTATTTTTTATTATTAATTTCATTTCATTAACTCTGTATCCCAGGTGAATCCCACTACCTCATTCCCTCCCAAT
>JAQQSO010006303.1:0-11403 GCA_028658305.1 Pachyuromys duprasi
TTTTTTTGAGAATTACATACACAAACACTGTATTGATATAATTTCCGCCCCTCCTTCCCGCCCCTTCCAACACACTGCTTCTGTGTTCCCCCATTCTTGTCTCAAGCTCAGGGCCTCTTCGTTTTAAATCATTACTCTTATTTACACAAAACCAAAAATAACCTCTGAGTCCATTTGGTGGTGTTCATATGTACATGTGCTCAGGGCACACACTTATGGGGAATGCTGTCTGTTTGAAAGGTTCCACCATCTTGTATTTTGATGTTCCCCTTCTTTTTTGGCAGGTCACTGATCCAGAAAGGCCGCTTTCATTTGGTGTCACGCTGGGCGAGTTTAGTCTATTGGTAATGTTGGCTTATTTAAAATTTCTGTGGACGCGGTTAAGTATTAACGTTCAGAAACCAGCTGAATTGCCTATGGCACATTGTTGTTTTAAGTAGCCTTTATATTTCTGAAGAATCCTCTTGCTGCCCATGTTTAGTGATACCTTTGTGTTTAGTAATTATTTTGATTTTTACATGTTTCCACATAACAAATGTTAAACCATTTAGGAGAAATGAATGCTGCACCTCACATGTGTGTGGAACGAGGAGATGGCAGGACTGTTCCGAGCTCCTACTTGGTATTATTTTGTAGGATCTCTAGAGCGTAGGCAAAATGTGCGTGCGTGTGCGTGTGTGTGTGCGTGCGTGTGTGCGTGTGTGTGCGTGTGCGCGCGTGTGTGCGTGTGTGTGCGCGCGTGTGCGTGTGTGTGCGTGTGCGTGCGTGCGTGTGTGTGCGTGTGCGTGCGCGCGTGCGTGTGCGTGCGTGTGTGTGTGTGTGTGTGTGTGTGAATGGAATGTGCTGTTATTCATTTTGATTAGACATTCATAATACAGATTGTTTTCTCTGTAGTCTCTGAAGCACTATAGAGTATGCATAGACAGGGTGGATATTGGATATTTCTGCTGGTGTAAGAAACATGAGAAACATGCTTGGGGACTTGAAGTAGCTTTTGATAAAACAGAATGTTCAGTAGCAGTACCGTCCGAAAGAGCAGGAAGTGAGTTCTCAAGGGTAGAGGGATCCCCGATGCAGAAAAAGTAGCCCTATAGTAGTCTTCATAAACAGCGTCCTATTTAACTTCCAGCACCTAACAAGTAAAACAGAAACTGGGAACTAGCAGCGTGCTGCCCCTGGTGTGTAAGGATACCCTAGAGCAGGTGGTCTCCTTACATGTGCTGCTGTGAGTCCCCAGCCTTTGCTCAGAGTCTGTACTTTTTATTTGCCTGTGTAGCTGTTCCCTGTGGCAGCCTGGTAATTCTCAAATTAGAACTCATGAGCGACTGTCTTGCCTTTGCCATTTCTTTTTACTTTCTTCTTAGAGTTAATTGGCCCCTTCATGCTTCTTGTTTTATTGTGTCAAGATCCATAGCATGTTATTATCCCGGGTACAAAGATGGGCTTCTAGACATCTAGAACATAACAGCTGATTCAGAGACCTTCCTTTTTATTTTTGTGAGACTGAACCTATTAAAGTATGTGGCTCATTGTCTGCCTCAGTTATGTCCTCCTTCAGTGCTAGGGTCTTGTTGATCAGACACTGTCGGAAAGCCTGCTGCCTCTTTTGCACACAGAGCATTCCTTCTTTCATCTTCCCAGGAACAACCTTACTTCCATATTAGAACCTCTGTGTCTGCGGCTCTCGTCTGCATATTTCCCGAAATCTTCAATTCCTTCTGCTTTTTTGTCATCCACTCTCTTCAAGATCAGCTTTCTTTTCTCTTTCCCTAATCTTCCTATAAGCAGTTAAAGACTTTGTTGAGACAGTGTGTCATTAAGTAGCCCTGGCAGGCTTAATTCACTATGTAGACTAGGCTAGCCTTGAACTCATCAAGATCCTCCGCCTCTGCCTCCTGAGTGCTGGTATTAAGGCGTGTGCTATTATGTAAGTCTTAAACATTCTTGTTTCTTCCTCACAACAAAAATGAAAAGGGCTCTGCTTAACTTTTCCTCCCTAGCCAGACTCTCTAACCACCTCCTCTTCTCCACCTTCTTTTCAGCCAGGCTTGTTGAGAACTGTCTGCTTCTGTGTCTGACTCCCACTCAGTGTGTCTGACCTTCTGCTTGTGAAATCGTTCCTAGGCAGTCATCACAATGCCCTTCTCATGGGTGCTACTTCTTGGCCTTGTCAGCTATGCTGAACACATGGTTGTGCTGTGACTTCCGTCCTCACCGTGTTCCCACCCTTCCTGCCTTCCTCACGATGTACATACAAGTTTGCTGTTTTTGTTCATGTCTATGACTTCACACATATAATAACCAATAATAATTTTCTAGGTTCCTCCATTAGAAATCCCAATTAGAGGTCCTTCAATTTTAATTTTCATCGCTTCATTGATTTTTTTCATGTAAATATATAAAAATAACAGCTAACATTACCTGACATTACCTAAGCAACTTTTAAAATACATATTTTGTGTGTGTGTGTGTATAGGAGAGAGGGGAGGGGACATGCATGTGCCACAGCACGTATATGAAAATCAGAGGACAACTTGCTTTCTCTTCTGTTTCTCCTTTTACTATTTGGGTCCTCAGGTTGAATTCAAATTGGTGGCAAATGATTTTACCCACTGAGCCATCTGGCTGGACACTTTTCTTCCTAAATTACTTGATTTTTGCTTACAGATACTAGAGTGTTGTATGATACATGCTGCTTTGTAAGGGTCGGCCTTCTTTTCTTTTTAGACGACAAATGAACACTGGACTCCATGCATTTTAAATGAAGCGGAAAAAATAATATATAAGGTATTGTATTTTTCATATAAAGGTTCTAGAATTTCTTAGTGGGGATCAATTTTTACACTCAGGTGGATAAGATCTTGAAGCCGGGCTTGAGAGATGGCTCAGAGGTTAAGAGCATTGCCTGCTCTTCCAGAGGTCCTGAGTTCAATTCCCAGTAACGGCATGGTGACTCATGGCCGTCTATAATGAGATCTGGTGTTCTCTTCTGGCGTGCAGGCACACATGCAGGCAGAACACTTATGTGCATAATAATAAATTAAAAAAGAAAAAGATCCTGAAGCACTGAAATATCTTTTCATCCAGAATGTAGGACAGAGAAGGAGCATCAGAATCCAGCTGTTGAAGCCGGCAGTGTCTTATTTCACTTTGCCCCCAAAATGAGATCATATAGTCATTTTAGTGCAAACTCTGCAAAAGTGTTGTTAAGAACATTTTAAGGATAGATCAAAAGTAACACATTTAAGTCTTCAGAAACTTTGGGAAGGCATAGGAGTAAATACAAGCACATTTGGTTTATAGTAAAATCAATTCTTAGTAACTGCTTCTGGCCATATAAAATGCTGGTATTTAGAGGAAACCGGACTACCTTTTGTATTTATGGTAAAATTAACAAGTGGCATGCCAGGCAATATTTTTTGTTTTGTTTGAGACACGGTTTCTCTGTGGAGCCTTGGCTGGCCCGGACTCGCTTTGTAGACCAGGCTGGCCTCAAACTCACAGAGATCTGCCTGCCTCTGAGTGCTGGGATTACAGGCCTGCACCACCATGTCTGGCTGCCAACCAATGCTGTATATATAATTGCAGGCATCCCTGATAGTACCTCTCAGTGTGGTAATCTACTTATTTTTAACCTTAAAGACATCAAATGTATTTATGGAATCACTGTTGTTTGATTCTAAATTTCTGGGTGATCTATATATGGTCTCTGTCTCTGTCTCTCTGTCTCTCTGTCTCTCTGTCTCTCTGTCTCTCTCTTCCTGAGCTGAGGACTAAACTCAGGGCCTTGGGCTTGCTAGGCAAGCACTCTACTGCTGAGCTAAATCCCCAATCCCATGGCCATTCTTGAATTTAAGAGTAAATGTTTTGTTTTAAATTGGCTGTCTTAATCAATTTGTTAAAACAGCCTATTTCTGAATTTTAAAATAACTCTTGCTGCCTTTGACAGACTTAGGTATTTCATACCGATTGAGTGTTTAACAATCTGCCTCATAAAGCAGAAACATATAAAAAGTGTTGAGAGCCAGAGGTATTTTAACAGGGTTGACGTGTTCCTTGGCAAAGGTAGGTCATTAGGGAAAATCGTGTTTAGTATAAGTGACTAAGTGAGCCTAAAGTGCTTTGGCTCTTAAGGCCTTACTTTTTTTTTTTTTTTTTAGTTTGTTAATTAGAATGAGTCAGGTAGAAATGTCCAAGATGTGGTTTGGATTCAGCTTTTTACCACATGACTTTCTGTGATTACGTATGTACACTGCAGCTTAGGTTCTTCATTCATCATGTGAGGGACCTGAATGCAAGTAACATCCCCAGGTGGTACTTTATGAAAGGCAATTGAGGTCTTAGATGTAGCGTGAATAATTGGTAGTCAGGCAGAACTGGTTAAGCTGCACGCTGCACTCACCAAGCAGGTGTGTGCTCTGAGCTTAACTGCAGAACTTCTCAGTGCTTGACACGATTCTTAGTCATGGTTGCTCCCCAGCGGTGGTATCAGCCAGTCTGTTGCTCCCCCTCCTTTATTGCCCACAGTCCTCTCCAGGGCAGTTACAGATAACTGCTGGAGGGAGCTTGTGTTTTCTTATCTAACAAACAGTCTGTTAGACGCTCAGTTTTTCACTATTTGATAACTGAATGACTGTGAATCTCCTGAAAATGTGTTTCCAGAAACACATTAAAAAATGCTTTTCACATCAGCACTTTCAAAAGATATGAAATACCTAAGTCTGTCAAAGGTAGAAAGTATTATTTTAAAATTCAGAAATAGGCTATTTAACAAATTGATGAAGATAGCCAATTTAAAACATAACATTTATTCTTTTAAATTCAAGAGTGGCCATATGTAGATCACCCAGAATCCTGATTGACTAAAAGTTAGAATCAAACAATATTACAAAATTGAAAAATGCTAAACTTAAGAAGTCCTATGTATATATTCTCCTTCATTTTTGTATAAGGTTGTTCTTTTAAAAGTTCAGAGTTTCAGTGTACGTGAGGGCAGTTGTTGAGTGCTGATATACGATTTTAGGGTGCGTTGCTTGACCATGTTCATTTTTCTTGCATAGCTTGTGAAGCTTGACAGTCTCAGTGCCTATTGGAATGTTGGCTGCTGCATGTCTTTCCATGGATCAAGGGAACACATCTTGGTAATTTCATGTTCAACCTTAAAGCACTAACTACACATCTTAAGTTTGTTTAAAAGGAGAGGTCTGTAATGAGGACAGGCTGTCAGTCATTTGTTTAACTGGCATATCACTAAATCAAAAGTGTGAAAAAAACTTCGGAACTCCATTCTGTCTCTTCAGAAAAGCACTCTGGTAGTGAAGATCTTTTTGAAACCATTCAACTCGACAGAGACAGGGAAGCCTGCTACAGTGTCCTGTGTTGTCATTCATATACATTTTGGTGGTGTTCTTATTATGCTGTGTCTTATAAGGAGGGTTAGAAGAGTCCAAACCTGTCAGACCTGGAACACGTGTGTCTTACGCGTGTCGAAATAGCTATGATGATGATTTCCTGCATCCAGTGTTCAATGTACTGAGTGAGGATCTTATTTCTTCAGTTAGAGGCGGGAGGCAGAACAGTCACATTTTCTGAATTAGATAAATTCTAAGACTCCAAAAATACTCTGAGACTAAGCCTTTGACTACGACATTGTAGATACCTATCTGTCTGTGGATGGTTTTCATAGGAGCGAAATATTACATTTCTAGATACTTCGGACTTTGTATCTTTATTGTAAATAAAAATACCTGTAAATTCATGCTTTATATTTTTCTAATGAATTAGTTGTTACAGAAAGATCAATGAAAGTACTGATGTGAGAACTATTTTTTTAAAAAGAAATTTGTATGCAAGGCTAAGTGTGTATTTCTCTTTAATTCTCAATTTAAATCTCTTTAGGATCAACTGAAACGTGAAATTCTTACCAGTAGAAACATCCCCCCAAACCATCAGTACAGTGAGTACCAGGGAGAGTTCGTTTTTAGAAGAGACATGGAAGTCAATGTTTTCATAAGCTTTTCTGAATGAAGTTGCTGTAACAAACAGAATGTGTTAATTTTATGGTATTTGGCTTAGAACATGTTTATTTGGATTGTAACTCCTGAGGACCAGACTATACCCACAAAGCCCTGGAGAATGATGGAGAAGGACAGAGTGCCTGTGGGTTAGTCCTGCAGCCGACCTCCTTTGGCCTCTGTGCTTCTCCTGTCTTGTTACACTGTTCTTCATGCTGCGGTGTGGGCTCCTTTCCCTCCCTCTTCTCTCCCTTCAATCTCTTCTCCCTCACTTCTTCCTCTTTTTCTCCTTCTTTTTCTTCCTCCCTTTTGGAATGTCCAAGATTGTGGGATTCATGTCACCTCTACCCATGTAAACCAGTCACGCTGGGTATTTTTGGAAGTGAACTTTGTATTGTTTTGGTGGCTTCTCCTTCATTTCTCTGGCAGAGTCGCCCACTTATTTATTTACTGCTTTTCCATTTCAGTTTCATTCTGAGAAGCTATTTGTCTTTATTCGGTGAGAGTCTTTGTAATCATCCTTAGCTTCCGTGTCCGTGTCCTTCTATATTCCAAAGTGCCCTGTTCTCTGTGGCTTTCTTCTTGTCCTTTGGAGCTCATTGCCATCGGATGATGGCCCTCTCTGTTACTCATACACTTGAATAATGACAAAATTTTAAAGTGTTCCCAGTTTGTAAAAATTTTTAGTGTCATCGGTAAAATAACTAGTTCAGAAAATATACAACTTATTTCTCAGGCGTTTATGAATAACATAAGTCAGTCAAAATAGTATACAATTTAATGCAGATTATGATTATCATAAGGTAATAAATACATTCCTATGGCTTTGATATTCTTCACAGTTAAATTGTATCCCTGTCATCATTCCAAGTCGACTTTTTGTTTTTACTGTCACCCAACCTCAAGAGTATTTTTAGTTTTTCTTAAAGTTGTTTGTATATGATCAACTTGAAGACAGTATACTGATAAGTTGTTTTCTAGGACAATTTTATTTATGTTTCTGTTTCTAAATTTTGTCAGTGCTTAAGACAGAAATTAGATTTTATTTCTCTCCTTGTTTTAATATTTTTAAAAAGATTTATTATTTATACAGTATTCTGCCTGCATATGTGCCTACATGCCAGAAGAGGGCACCAGATCTCACTATAGATGGCTATGAGCCACTATGTTTCTGGGAATTGAATTCGGGACCTTTGGAAGAATAGCTACTGCCCTTTAACCTCTGAGCCATCTCTCCAGCCCTTGTTTTAATATTTTAAATGAACAATAAATTATTAAATCACAGAGAAACCCAGTTGTAGACAGAGACAGTCTGTGTTTCATGTTCTCCTTACCTGGGAACGTGACTCCAGCTGACTCTATGGAGACTGGGTTTAATCAGCAAGCTCCCTAATCTGTTTCACACAGATAAGTGGATTCTTATACATCGCTTTCTCTCTCTGTCTCCCTGTCTCTCTCTCTCTATCTCCACCTCTCTCGGTCTGTCTTTCTTTTTAAATTGAAAACATTTTTTTTTATACAATATGTTTTGATCACTGTTTCTCCTCCCTCATCCCAGATCTTTCCTATATGCCCATGTACCTAACTCCATATCTTTTTCTATCATTAGAAAACAGGCAAATACAAAAGAAAACAAGCCAGAATAGAACAAAACACACACAGAGAAAAACAAACAAGAAAAACAAAGAAGAAGCACATACACATTCAGAGATGCAGAAAGGTCCTAAAAACACAAGATTGGAAACTGTAATATATAAACAAAGAGACCAGTAAAGTAAAATAATGCCCACACAAAGCGTAACGAGACAAAAATAAACTTGCAAATACTAAAGAATGTTGTCCATCTATTGCTGGGCATGGGGCCTGCCCTTAATTGTGGTTTGTATAACCAGTGAGACTCTCTTGGAGAAACTAACTTTTCCTTTGTGAGTGGTTTTGTCAGTTGGAGATAGCTTTTTGGTTAGGGTTCATGTCCTCTTCCCCCTCTCAGTGCTAAGATCCCATCTGGCTTGGACCTGTGCAGGCCTGGTGCGTCCTGCCACCGTCTCTGTGAGTCCTTATGCCTTGCATATTTCTTGAGAGTGTTCTTGTTACACATACATACCATCATTTACTTTCCAAGTACAGTATTCTCATAGTTTTCATAGTTGTTCACAGTTATGAGCATGTAAACCTATCTTATGCCTTCCCGTGTGGTGTCAGTTTTCCAGCCAATATCAGCCTCTGCAAAACTCTACATGAATCCTGGTGCAGAATCAGAGCTCAAAACACCCAAACTCGATGGGAACGTAGAAGTGCAGAATATCTCCATTGAGCTGACGAAGCCTCAGGTAAACGTTCCCTCAGATAGCTCTGGCTTTAGTCAACCTTGAATTCTGATTGCTCTTGTCCTTGTCATTAGTCATTCTTGATGGTTTGCTGGTACCTTTGTTTCGTTCTGTTGACATCTGATAAAAGAAAAAGAAAAAGAAAAAGAAAAATTAAAAACGAGAGATTTCAGACATAATTTCCATTAATTTGATTTTTTTTTTTTTTTTTTACAAATGAAGCTTGATCTTATTAAACTATACTGAAGGGTGTTATTTCCTTTTAATTCATAATTGCAGGAGAATTTTAGTGTGTTCTTCTCTTTTTATCTTTTAGACGTATGTGTGTGAGTGTGTATGTGTGTGAGTGTGTACATGCGTCTGCGCATGGGTATGGAGTCTGAAAAGAACTGAAGGAATTGGTTATCTCCCACTACCTGTGGGCTTTGAGCATTGAACTCAGGTTGATATTTGTATATGGTGTTGGAACCTCTGGGAATATATGGGCACTCATGTTTGCAAGAGCCTCAGGAGATAAGGTGAGGGTATTAGATCCCAGGAACTGAAGTTATTGGGGGTTGTGAGCTGCCCTGTGGGTGCTGAAATTAAACCCAAGGTCCTCTGCATGAGCAGCCTCTGAAATTAACCACTGAGCCATTTCTCCAGGCCTATCACTTCAGTTTTTAATAAAAGATACTAAAGTACCATTCCTTTAGTTTTTAGAGCAACTGTTTTTCCTCTGTTTGTTTTCCAAGTGTGGTCATATGCCTGGAGGCTTTGTATAGCAGACCTGGAGATCTGAATTGAGAAGTATCACTAACTTTGCTTTTAGTTTAGTGTGTTCTAAGAAATGCAATGTAAATGGTCTTTGTCATTTTAGATTTTCCAGTATCTACATTACCAAAGGGGAAAATAACTACTAAGAACTCACTAAATATAGCCCAGGATGACTAGGTCTTGCTAAAACAATCTATCCTATCTCAGTTTTCTGAATGCTAGGACTATAGATGTGTACTACCATGCCTAGCTTAAAACAAACCTTGATAGTCTATTTTACTTTACATAAAGTCGCTACAATTTTATTTCATAACATTGTGCACACAAGTTGTAGGTAGGTATTTTGTATCCTTCTTCCTTGTGCCTATGAAATCTGTCACATGGTTTACTGTTGAAGGTTAGGCTAGACACATTTCTCAGGTAACCTTTAGGTAGAATTGTACTGAGGGATGCTCAAAGGAAGCTGGCCCTGTGGTGAGCCTGTGTTGTTCTCACACTCTACTTGTGTGTTTGTCTTCATTTGAACTGTTTGTCAGGCCAGCGTAACACACAGCCGTGTTGATGGTAAAGTGAGCGCTCGCGTGGCTTCAGCCTGCTTGATTACGGATCAGTGTTCTGAAGCAGTTTGGGAGTTAGGTGCTGTAGCTGTCGCAGAAAGGCAGGTTTAGAAACACAAATACAGTCAACACTGGGAGACACGCCATTTTATTGTTGCTAAGATGTATATTTTCTGCATTTTAGAATGTCTGAAAAGTGGATGTGTATTGTTGTTTGCGTGATGGTTTAAATAGTAGTGCGGTTTTCTTTTATAGAAGAACTGGAAATATTGTGCTGTAATTTCTAATTGCTAATGTCATGTTTAATCAGGTATAGTTAGTATATTTTATTATTGGAGATTTTGGAGTCTTGTAGGAAAAGAGAATCAAATGTAACTTTTATTTATATGTTCACTCTTACTAAACTAATTTCATTCTTGTCTCAATAGTACTTAAGTATGATTGACTTTTTGGAGTCACTGGATTATATGGTTAGAAATGCTCCTTATAGGAAGTACAAGCCTTGCTTACCACTTCACAGTAACTGTCGGCAATGGTAAGTTAGAGTTTGTTCTTTTTATTTAAGTCTCTGTGCTTGTCTGTGTGGGTGTGTGTGGAGACTGGAGATTAATGTTGGATGTCTTTCCCAGTACCTTCTCTCTGCTCTACCACTACTTTTTGAGGCAAAGTCTCTCACTGAAACCTAAGCTTTTCCTTTTGTTCTGTCTCCCATCGCCCCGGGCTACAGGTGCACCAGTGAACCTGGCTTTTGCTTGCATTGTGCGGATGCAAGCTCAGGTCCTCATGCTTGCTCAGCAAGCACCTGACCACTGAGTCACCGCCTTAGCTCCTGTTCTTTAATTTTATGAGGAATGAATAATCATATCATCAGGACATTTCAGATAATAAGAAACCTTTAAGGTCATGTTGTCCAGATACTTCAACAACAATAAGAAAAGGGATCTGTGCCATTTTTTTTTTCCTCACAAATGTCTGATTTTATATTTTGCTTCTGGACTCCTAAAGTTTTATCTTAGCATTCAAGACTTTGTATGTGTTTTAAAAAGTCTTGTCAGTTATCTACATGGACTCAAGAGTATTCCTAGTAGAACACAATCTGTAGTCATGATTCCCTTAACAGTGGACTTGTATTGTGAAATGCAGCCATGAATGCATTTCATGATTGTGTGGGTATCATGCAGTGTGAACTAAAATAGCTATGTCATATTTAATATAACTATGAAGCCATTGTGCTGTATATGTTCTGCCATTTAGTAAGAAGTTGCTATTGAGCACATGACTGTACTGTTTTCCACATGTATCATTTTGTGCCTTTGCTTTGGCATATCCTCTTCCTAGAGTGTTTCTTTGCTTATTTTATTTAGGTCAGGGGCCTTGCAGTGTTACTGTTGGAATTACTGAAGATGGTGAAGAACAACAACAAAAATTAACAATATAGTATCTCTGAAAAGTCTAAACTCTTTTCTTGAACCTTTATATTCATATGTACATTAACAAAATTTGACTTTAGGTGGAAATATGCAATTGAGTCTGTTCTTGAAGTTCATATTAGAAGATACACTCAGATGTGGTCGTGGAGTAACATAAAAAAACACAGGCAGTTACTCAAGAGTTACAAAATTGCCTACAAAAACAAATTAACACAAACCAAAGTCTCAGAAGATATACAGAAACAAATTCAGGTATATTTTTTATATATCAGTATTGCTCTATGTCTAATCACGCTTTAATAGTCTGTTTGTTTGTTTG